>PVKN010037344.1:0-11260 GCA_004027915.1 Capromys pilorides
ATCACAGTCTCATTGTGTTCCCGGGGCGGGGCCGCCACTGCATGCCAGATATCGAATCCCAGTTCCTATGTTTGCCTAAGTAGGCGCTTTAATCCGCTGAGCTCTCTGGCCAACGCTGTATTGCATTTTAGTTCAATATAGTTTTTAATTTTCTTTGAGGCTTGTTCCTTGAGCCACACTTTATTTAGCATTATTTATTTAATTTTCAAATACTTATGTATTTTTCAGATATATCTCCGTTGGTGATTTCTAGCTTAATTTTCTTATGGTCAGAGAACATATTTCATATGTTTTCTATTCATCGAAATTGCTAAGGTTTGGCTTTGTTTTTTTCATGGCCCAGAACATTGTTTATCTCACTCAGTTAATGTTACACATGCAACTGAGAAGACTTTGTGCTGCGGTTATTGGAGGGAATGTTCTATACCTGTCACTTAGTGTTGTTGAAGTCATTTATACCCTTAATGATTTTCTAGCTATTTGCTTTAAATAACAAAGCCTTCAACTAAAATTGTGGATTTTTTATATTTCACATATATTAAATTTGCCTTGTTTACTCTGGTGCTCATTTCTTAAGGGAACAAACATTTATGATTATGATGTCTTTGCTCCCAAGTCAGCTTCCTATTTTATGCGTGTCTTGCCTTTGTAAACTGTGTACTGAACACTGTGCATGATGTATTGGAGAGACTCTGAATTCTGTTTTCTTCTGAGTAACTGTTGATTTTAAAAAATTTTTTAATGTATTTAGTACAGGGTCTACTGGGTTTCACTATACAGATCAGACTCATGATCCTCCTGTTTTTGGTCTTCCAAGTTTGTAACTTGCAGGAACCAACCAATGCCCAAGTTGTATCTCCTCTGGGGTCCTGTTATTGCCTTAATCTCTGCTGAGATTAAAGACTCAGATTGGGTTTAGAGTTGGTCTTACTCTAAAGTATGGTCCGCACTTCTAAGGAGTAGCTTATTTTATGTCTCAGCTTCATGCTTGAGGTGTTAAAAAGCTACAAATAAGATTTCTCCAATCCAACTGATTGGGACTCAGTGGCTAAGCACTTGCCTAGCATGGCCAAGTCATCACACAAATATAAAATAAAATGCATGTGAAATTTCAAAATAGCAGAGGGTAACAGTAGCATTAAAAAACATTTTGATAGAAGTATTTTAGAAACCACCGCCATGTTGGTAATAATTCCTTTTAAAAAAATACATTTTGCTATTATGCCAGTAATTACTTCCTGCCCCATAATTTAGGGCCGTAATCAGCACAGCGTTGAGGCTAGCAAAATCATAAAGGGCTTGTCTTGTCTTTCAGTTTAGGGAAACTCTTCCTTTCATTGTTCTTTTTCCTATTTCAGTGGCTTCCTTTCTTCTGGATAAATACTAAGCACCCTCCAGTTTCCTAGTTGAAGTTAAGCAGCTACTGGGTGTCTCCTCTCATATTTCTGTTCTATTTTCCACTTTGTAATTGTTGCTTTGATAAACTGTTGTCATCTTGTCCTTAGACAAAGTTTTTCCAGGCACATCCACTTGGAATTCTAAGTGGCCCTATAATTTGATCTTTGCCTTCGAGGTCAATGAGATGGCCGTATTCTGTCAGCCTCCAGCTCACACAAGTGAGATCAGAAGTTTGTACCTAGTAGAATGGTGCGAATTTGGGGAGCTTCTTCTTGAAAACCTTTCATTCACTGTCTCTTGACCAATGACTAAAAATGATCATCCTGCACCTCATCATATATTATAGCTAGTTTTACAGTACATTATGGTTGAAAGGCTGGCTGGTACCATCAAATCTTAATATACTAATTTTCAAATGTATGTATTTATATAGAAGTAATGTTATTTACTGAAGCATGTCTGGAAGTTTTATTTTATCTTGTCATGGTTTTAGGGATCTAACTCCAATGTGTACATGCTGTACAAGTGTTCTACCCATGAGCCATATCCCCAGATCCTGGAAATATGATTTTTATACTTATTCTTCTATTTCTCTGATTAACCATGCCTGTGAAATTTAGTTTTCACCGTGATGAGTTAATCTTACTATTACACTTATAGGAAGGAGAATCTTCACATAGTAATGACCTTTTAGTAAAATAAATCATAACTTTCAGGGCTTGACTTAGGGGACATCCAGTAGCTGCTTAACTCCAAGTAGGAAACTGGAGGGCGCTTATTATGTATCCAGAAGAAAGGAAGCCATTGAAACAGGAAAAAGTACAATGAAAGGAAGAGTTTCCCTAAACTGGAAGACAGCTAGCCAAGCCCTTTATGATTTTGCTAGCCTCAACGCTGTGCTGATTACAGTCCTAAATTATGGGGCAGGAAGTAATTACTGGCATAATAGCAAAATGTATTTTTTGAAAAAGGATTTATTACCAACATGGTGGTGGTTTATAAAATACTTCTATCAAAATGTTTTTTTAATGCTATTATTACCCTCTGCCATTTTGAAATTTCACATGCATTTTATTTTATATTTGTGTGATGACTTGGCCATGCGAGGCAAGTGCTTAGCCACTGAGATCCACTGCCAGCCACCATATGTTTTATGCTTTCAGATGACATTCTTTCGTATTTTACAAGGTGCTCCTTGTAACAACTTCAGGTTATACTGATGAACTAAAACTTAAGCAAGTGTAAATAAAATGTTTTATACCTATTAATTCTAAGTACCCATGGAGGTCTGATGTGTCCTATAATTAATAATTTTAGCTTATCCTATTTCTTTTACAAGTATGATTTCTCATTTCTTACCCAATATGAACGCTATAAACTTAAAAAAACGTTTTCTCTCTACACGTAGAGAAGCACGCGACGCATTGGATGTGTGTGGTATTCCGACTTCAGCCACAAGATGGCCTCCCAAGTCAACTTTTGCATCATTTCACAGTTTGATTTTTGTCTTGTATTTCGTTGTCATCATTTAATGCGTTTCTTTCCTCCCCCCGCCACCCCATATGTAGTGAAAACCAATCAGAACTAAATATGACTGTTTTAAAACTTGTCCTTCGACGCTGCATTTCCTCTTATGGTTGTGACGATGCTGTCTGCCCTGTTGATGTCTCATCTAGCACGCTCAAGTTGATCACATCACTTCTACTATTCAGTAGCAATAGTAGTTTGACTACTTGATCGTGGAATGCAGCCCTGTGATCTCTCGAAGCTGGTGACATAAGTGACGCGCAAACTTACTTTGGGAAACTTCATTATAAAGTCGTAGGCATTTGCTTCCTTGGCGGCCTTCTCCGTCTCTTCATCGGTCACACCATCCCGTCCATACTTAATGTTGTCTCGGATGGTGGTCCCAAACAAAACAGGCTCTTGGCAGACGACTCCAATGTGTTCTCGATAATGCCACACATTGAGGGTCCTGATGTCCTTCCCATCCACTGTGATCTGTCAACCCAAAACATCAACTGTATTAGGATGCCTTCCGTGGTACCTATTGTAGATTCTTCCTTCCAATATTCTGAAACATGAGCTGAGAAGTAGGGCATTTCAGGAATCAAAGCCTGACTCTATTTTGCAAAACATTCATAATATGTATATTATCAGTACACTTTTTTATAGGGGAGAAGCCAAGAAAAAAGTCAAAAGATTGGTTTAAAAAAATGTTGCTAAGTCTGGATATCTTTATTCTAAAATTCATGAATTAGGTATTAGTAAGATATAGACTCCAGGTAGCACTGGAGAAATGTGTAACAAACTTCATTGTATTGTTCTTTTATTTTTTACTTTTCTTTAGTACTTCACTGAGCCAGAAAAGACAAGTGTCACACCACTCATTGCTACAGATGATAATAAGTGGACTCTGCCATCACTGTTTGTGGCGCCATTACCTCAATTTAGGCCAGCGACTGAAACCAAAATATGGGAAGCACTGCACCTCTCGCCACCCTCAGCAGTCCTAGTGTCTGGTCTGGGACTGGGTATTCTATGCAGCTGCTTTGTACATGGGTTCATCACGTAGTAATTTTTTTTTTTTTTTTAGTAAACATTAGCATAGACTCTTAGATGTGCCAAACAAAGCTAAAAAGTAAACCTTGAATGAAATCAGGCTCTAGAAGAATAGGTAAAAAAACCACTGAAAGTTTGAGCAGAAACATGAGTTACATGCTTGAAAATGTCTTATTTTCTATGTCACCTGCAGGGATAAGAAAGCTAAGTACCACGTTGCAGAATATACACAAAAGGAAAGAGGTATTTGCTATACACTGAAAAATGTTGACATTCTTCGTTAAGTTTTGAGTACTACAAAGTATCGCATTATTTTTCTCCAAGACATTTATTCACTTTAAACACATAGTGTTAGATAATGATCAGACTCGTAGTGATCCGCTTGTTTACAGTCTCCTAAGAGCTGGGATTATAGGCTCGCTCCACCTTTCCAAGTCTCAATTGCCATCTCAGCGCGCCCTGGAACCCGACCAGTACGGCAGGCCTGGGGACTGAACACCAGGCCCTGCGCCTGCTTGTAGGCGCTTTAATCCGCTGAGTTATTTGGCTGGCCCACGTTATATAATTTAATTATTTTATTTGTTGTCTGTCCCTACTTACTAGAACGTGAACTCCAAGAAGGCAGAGACTGTTGTAATTTGCTCACCAAGAAGTCCCTAGAATCTAGACTAGTGTTCACCATGTCCATGTTTCCTGGATCATCAGCCTTAGCTGGGTTATTACCGAGGTGACAAGGGTCGTGACCTTGTGTTCTTGTGCTCACTGACTACTCTCAGCGGCAGCTAAGGTAAGGGTAGGTTGGCTGTGGCTGGCATTTTTGACTTCTAGGTCGCAAGATGGATAATTTTCCAACTGGGTTTCATTTTGTGGGAAACATGATTAGAAGGTATTAAATAAATAGTGGTGAAATGAACGAACACATAGGAAAAAAAGGCCTAGCTTCTCTCTTAGCCCTACTGTTAACAATTAAATGTCAGGATGGTTGTTAGTTCTCTCTGGTAGGTGGTATTGCCTGTGATGTGACCATGCACAGTTTTCTAAGCGCTCTGCACTTACAAAGCCGTCGTCCGGATCATACAGTCTCTGCAGGAGCTGGACCGCTGTGCTCTTCCCACTGCCACTGGGACCAACAAAGGCCACCGTCTCTCCAGACTGAATCTTGAGATTTAGATCTTTCAGAATCTACCAGAATGCACATAGGAACAGCATTAAGTTAGGAAAAAGCTAGGCTATACATACTTTCCAAAATTCAACGTATAATTATAAATGGAAAACAAATTCCTCTGTGACATTTAAAAACACATTAAGATCTTACGTTTGCTCCTTGTACCTATATAGCAATCTACATAACTTTGGCAAATAGCATTGGAAGAATTTATCATTATTCCTGTATGTACAGAAGAGAATATAGCCAGGAGTACTCATCAGGCATGAATCAGCCACACCAAGTTGTTCGCATTTGCAATGAAAGTGCCTTAAGCGAATTTCACGACTAAAACATTAGTGAAAGCCTTTTAATTTGCAGCAACGGACTGACATCTTGTCTGATGTCTTTTTGAGTTCTCTAAGCAAGCATTTAACATTGCAAAGTAGATTCCAAAGAGCAACTAGCATGACTCCTGGGTGACACCCAGGATGTCACCCTCCCTCTTCAGTGACCTCATGGGGACATTTCAACAGTGGTAGAAGTGCTTCATACTTTTTCTCATTGACAAGGGGTTGCTACTAGTATTTAGTGTCTCAGGGGACAGGGAGGTGAGTGTGGCCTCACAGTTATCCCAAATGACACCTGTCTTTGCCTCAACCTGTATATTCTTAACCCAGATAATAGAATTTTCCCTTGTAAATTTCCAATTTGATCTCATAATTTGTAGAGACAGATGATTCCAATAACCCAAGCACAAAATCATGAAAGGGCCAAGCAGAGAAAATATCCTAAAGGAGGCAAGAATCAGGACCACCAAGGTGAGCGCTTCCCCGCCTGCAGGCCCTGGTGCTCTCCAACTGCTTTTTCTTCGTTCCTTAGAAAAATCTGTGTTTTACTTATTTAAAGTGGGCGACACTTCAAAAAAATCATTTTGCTAGCTTAACAAAAAGGGTTGTGTTTCAAAAACTCACTAAAAGAATAGTTGTTTAGAACCTAGAGGACACTCCCTGGGACACTATCATGATGCATCTGGTGCTTTGGTCTCCAGGAAGCCAACTGAAATGTAGTTGCAAATTGGCGTTTGAAACAATCCATGTTAAGAAAAAAGATAGAAGGGAACCTAGTCCCATACTTGTATTTAAACAGCAAAAAATTTTAGAAAAAGAAAGCTTGGAAAAGAGAATTTCAACAAAAGTTTTAATCAGAGAAAGATATGGAAGTAGAAGTTGATAGATTATTTTTAAGGCAGATTCTGTAAGTGCCATTAGAGCTTGATAACATTATTAATTTTGACTATTTCACACAAATCCATGTTCTCTATTTTTCAATGAAATGTGTTTTATTAGTAGATACTCTTTGTGGTCTTTAATAATGTCACTTTTTTGAATAAATACACTGATAAGGAAGAAGGCAACGGGAGAGATAGACATAGTGACACCGTTTCACAAAAGTCTGTCAAAGACTAAATGATGGAGGACAAACACTGCAGCGTGTGTGAATGTATTAAGGTGGACATGTGCGTGCACACGTGTGTTGTGCGTGTGTAAACGGTGAGGGAGAAGCCACAGGAAGCACAATTGCCAGTGTAGCAAAGGCCTTGGGATACAGCAAGGGACTCCTGCACGATCACGCCCCAGGTTAGAATTTACAAGGTTAACATGAGTTTTCTGAAGCACCGCCCTGGGCAACACAAGGTCCTGAGTTTGGTCTCTGTACCAAAAAAAAAAAAAAAAAAGTTTTCTAATGGGGTGCAGCAGTGCACCCTTGTACCTCCCAGCTACTCAGGCGGCTGTGCCAGGAGGACTGCATGTCTGAGCCCAACTTCACTGAGACACTGCTTGAAAGTAAAATGCAAAAGAAGCGGTGATGCCACCCAGGGGTGAAGTGGTAGAGTGGGATGACATCCAGGGCTCGCCCGTAGGTGGCTCCGTAAACTCAAGGCTTTTTGGTTGCAAATTCAAAATGGGGAAGTGCAGGAAGTTGAAAATGCTTTTCTCTGTCAACTATGGAAAAGAGGCCAGAAAGTATAAACGTTTTTGCAGCATATTTATCCACCAATTACCTTCCTTCCATACTAGCTCCTAACATCTCTAAGCAAAATAGCCAACATCTTGGTCAAAATCATCCTATGTAGTCTCACCACAGAACCCAGCCAGCAGGAGATAGCATCAGAACACTGCACAGCACTGCTTCTTTAACCCACCTTAACAGAGGGGCGTGCCGGATAAGTGAAAGACACATTTTTAAATTCCACAGTTCCTTCCATGCTTTCAGGTTTATATCCAGTTGTGGAAAAGTTGTCTATCCTAGGTTTCTTAGAAAAACAGAGAGACATTATAAATCTTCAAAGAACTAAGCCAGTACTCCCTGTATTAGAAATAGTTTAAAGAAGGTTGTGTTTTCCTTTTACTTTAGAAGTGTATTAAGAGGCACAAAGGTTTCAATAAAATACAATCTCCTCATAAAAGAGCTGAAAGCAGTATTTCTTTCCATAGCCACCTGGCCAAAGCAGGTTTTGCTCATCCTGTTGTGCTGAAATGCATGTGCCTGTTATGGTCTCCTACTTTAGTGATACTTTGAAGCAGTGAAAAATGTCTTACCATATCAATAACCTGGAAAATATTAAAGGCGGCTCCTCGGGCGACAGAGAAGGTTTCAAAGTGAGGGGCTGCTGCTCCGATACAATAACTGCTATGGATTACACTAAAGAAAACCTACAGAAACAGAGGGAAAAAATGCTTATTCTTCTGCAGTTCTATAAGAAAGACAGCAGGAGGCAGTAGGCCGTAGGCACAGCATTTACTGTAGGTTCCTAATGAGAATTACAGGAATTAGGTAAGAAAGAGTGGAAAAGGCCACGGAATATAACAACAAAGCAAGACAGTCCCAGCTTCCTTGGCCTTTTGCTAGCGTAGACAGCTTCTAATTGTGCCACGGTTTTGTGGTTATCCCTGCTGGAGCACCTGAGCCGGAAAGTGTGTTGACTGCAGAATGCCCACCGGGGTCCTATGGGGAGAAGGCACCCACACCCCCCACTTGCACTCTGTCTGTACTGGCCAGCCCTGTGAGCTGTAGTAAGAGGATGTGAGGGAGACCCCTACCTCAGAGACCTATTTCTACTCCGATTTGTTTTGAATCTTTTTATCACAGAACATCTGTCCATTTTCAGACAAACTCATCTCTGAAGTGTAGTCATGAGAAGAAAGAACTCTGCAGGCTAGATGTTATTTTCCCCTGACAATAGGTGAGGAATCTAGAGGAGAAAGACTTGGCCAAGATTTCTGTTTGTATTTTCATTTCACATGAAAGAAATGAAGAGTTTAAAGCGTTAGCTATGAAACTGTCAAATTTGAAAGATAAGTTTGACTGATAGAAGAGAAATCTGTACAATGGAAAGGCCAAAGAAGAATTGGTAGAGGTAGAATGTACTTATGTTTACCATGACAGATGTTGTGAAATTATAAGTAGATTGATTAATTGCTGAAACTTGGAATAATGACTAGACATGTTGAAATTTAATATGTATGGGCAGGGGACATAGCTCAGTGGCACAAACTCTGTCTGGCAAACAAAGGTCATGAGTTTGATTCCCAGTACTGGGAAAAAAATTACCATGTAGTCCCTAGGAAATCTTATTTTATTTTATTTTTTTGCAGAACCGGGGATTGAACTCAGGTGCTTGCGCTTGCCAGGCAAGTGCTTATTCAACTGAGCTATCTCTCTAACCCTCCCTAGGAATTTTGAAACACTCTGGATCACAGTGTTGGACAGAGCTTTACGTAGTTTGTTTTAACTATTACTATTTGCTAAAGCAATCAGAGGAAGAGCCAGTGAATCCATTGTACAGAATATTTTCAGAGAGAGAACACACAGGGCAATGCAGGGTACCATCTTATCTCAGCAAACAGGAAAGGGAGTGTCTCACTATTGGCTGGCTTTTCTGACTACTGAATTAATGACACTATCTCCTAGTGGGGAATTTAATTTTGATTCTTCTAAAAGCATGCTGCTTGGCACGGGGAGGACACTAAAACATATTAAATGAATAAATCTGGTAAATTCACAGCTATAATTAAAAATATATAGATCACATAAAAGAAACACATGGCTTTTTCACTAAAATATGATTTTTTTCATTAAAAACATTCAACTTTGAATATTTGTCTTCATTCAAAATGGAATTTTTATGAAGTTCTTGTAAGAAATGATTAGTAGGCCACTTTGCTTTGTTGTTGAATAAGACTTACAGCAAGAACAGTTCCAATGGTGTAACCGGGCTCTCCACTAAGAATCAAGCAGGCTCCATACCAAAAAGCAAGGCCGTAGGTTCCGTTCATAAAGAAGTACACAGCGCCAAGAAACACTTTGGAAGCGATAGCCTTCTTTGTGCCAACGTCCTTTGCATCTTTTAGATTCTGTGTGTACCTTACAAAGACAAAACACAGTGTACTATCCTCCGGGGAACATAAAGTCAAGCATATTTTGCAATCGCTAATGCGACAGACCTTTGGATTTCTTTCTCTTGTGCTCCAAAGGCGATGACGGTTCGGATCGATGACAAGACTTCTTCTGCTACAGCCCCAGCTTTGGAATAGGCACTCAGTTCCTTACCCGTTAATGAGATGACCATCTAGAGTAAATCATGGCCACAGGTTAACCAAAGAGTGAAGGTGAGCTAGTAACAACATACACAATACTTAGCAGGATCAAAATAGCAGGTAGTTTAACGTTATCTACTATCCAAATCCCTTTCTATTTTCTTCTAGTCACTTTTTCCTATATCGTTTTAGATGTGTGTAGCTTCGTTGGCACAATTGGGGAAAACTAGATTTGGAAAAAGATATTACAGGCACTGTTCTCTCAAAGGGAACTCTGGAAATTAGTGAGCTTTGAGTTGAGTTAAAATTACATATAAAATAAGACTTGTTCAGGACTTGTAGGTCACAGGACTGTGGGGGGAGAGGAACATGGTCCTGTGGGTGCATGGAATACAATTTTGAAACTACTATCACATAATGTTTTCTGCCAAGTAAGTACTTTAACTTTGAACAATGAGAGATGAGATTTGTAAGGAAAGGAGAGATTATCCTTGTTAATAACAGTAGGTAGGTTTATCTGATTCCACAAAATTCTGAATAACATATGCCCCTTTTACAGCATATGACCCACTTACTAACCCTTTATCATTTAGTAATTAAAAGAGTAGTGAAAAGAAAGAGCAAGAACCTTTCCTCCAGAGCTGAGAGAATATAGTAATATAGATTCATCCAGAAAATCCATCTACTTTCAAAGTATGTTCCACATAATTGGAATTGATTTGATAAACAACATACGCAGATGCCTCATAAAGTTAAGTAAGTGATACTCATTATCTTCTGAGTACAGTTCATAAAAATAATTATTCCTGTGTCACTGGTAGGAACACACCAATTCATGCAAAGCTATATACAAATATAGAAGGTATTAACTAAATGGTTGACAAATTCAACCAAACTGAAAGAAGCTAGAAACTGCACCTTGGCATCTCTAGTCACTTGGGGAACTTTGGATTGGCTGCTTTCTCTTCAGCAAAGTCCTCTGCCACTCCTTTGCAATGCTTTGTCCGTCTCCCTTATCTGGGTAGTTAGGACTCTGACCTTAGCAACGCTATGGGTAATCTACCTGAGAAGAACTCATTTCAAATATGTTGAAAGTGAAGACCTTTGACAAAGGCTATAAGGTCAATACTAGAAATCACACTGAGTATATTTGTTGTGTAAATGTCCAAGCCTACTAATGGAATAGTTAACCCTAGAATGTTTTTATTGCTGAAAATTCTTTATTGGGCTGAATTTATATATTGGTAGCAAATGAGCTCAGAAAATTGTATGGGTTAGATTTTTAAAAAATGAGTACTGCAAAACTAAAAACACCAGGGTAAATACACAGGTAGAACTGCCAAATGGTTGATTTAAATGAGGAATATTAGGTATAGGTTGGTTGTTTTTAAATTTTACAAAATGATCTCAAAACCAGTTTGTAAATTACTATACATTGTGACATATTTACAGTATAATACTGCTAAAAATGAAGTATTATTACAATATAGTATTATTTAGAATGCAAATAGCAAATACATACTTTATTTGAAAAATGGGATCATATTTGTATGGT
>PVKN010037345.1:0-11262 GCA_004027915.1 Capromys pilorides
CAAGTATGGACTGAAACCTTCACAGACTGTGAACTAAATAAACCTCTTTTTGCTTAATTTCATGGGTTGGGTATTTTGTCTCAGCAATGGGAGGAAAAGTAACCAAGGCAAAGGGCATGGGGTTGGGGGTGGGGGACGAAGGCCTTCCACACCTGGTGGGGCATTTTCACAATGAAGCCCCTGTCACCTAAGTAGAAACTCACTCGTTACCATGCCAGTGGCATGTCCTTCTCTCTTCCTTGCCTTTCTTTCCCATCACAAAGCTGCTTTCCTTGACCTTGAGATCACTTTCCAAGTCAACTCAGATGCTCAAAACTTCTTTCTCAGGCTTTGCTTTTGTTGTAGCCCAAGTGAAACAAGTTGTAGCAGGTGGCATTCTGACACTCTCTGTAGAACATCACTGCCCAGCATTGCTCTTTGTGTTGGCGAAAATGTTCCCTATCTGCATTCTCCATTACCATACCCATACCTGGGCGTGTGGGCGTCGAATGTGAAGTGTGCCACTAACAGGCTGAACCCTCTGAGTCACTTCATGTTAGCTACTGCAAGCCAAAATAACCATCTTGGGACACAATTTCACCTTCATCCCATTCATTGGTGAATGAGTGAAGTCACTGCCTCATTGTCCTCACACCGAAGTTGCACCCCACAGTCACTGCAGTATGCTCCCTTGAAGCTGCAATCCAGAGTTCCTGGCCTCTGTCTCAGAAGAGTTTGTCCTTAGTACCTAACTAGCAGTTGTTCACTGCAAGCCCCATGATTTCTCAAAACTGCAAATTCCTCTGCAGTTGTTTTCTTGGCAGGACATCTCCTGGCCCAGCCTTCCCGCCTGGTCACAGGGTGCCATGCCTCTTTGGGGCTGGCTTTGTCCTCCTTAGTGCCCCATACAATCCCCTAAGCTGTTCCCAAAAGCACCTTGCACTTCTACAGGTGTATTAGTACAGTATTTTATTAAGATACATTACATAGCTGAAGGAGACAAAGCATGTTTGGAGGTTAAACTATAAAAATGCACATTTCTAGGCATTTTCCTGACCATATCTGAAACTTAGTTTTTACACTTCACAGCTGCTCTAGGAACAAAATCCTTATAAATTTTTAGAGGGTCTACTGTGTTTTATACCCTAATAAATTGGGCTAGCCCAGGCTTGGTAAACAAGATAAAGACAAATAACCAATGCCTACATACAAAAACTCAATACATATTGAAAGAGTGGCATTAAAAAAAAGTATTGTGGGGCCAGCCAGATAGCTCAGCAGATTAAAGTGCCTGAAAGCAAGTTCAGGAGCCAGGGGTTCAATCCCCGGGCCTGCTGTGCCAGCCCTGTCCCTGGGGTGTACTGAGACAGCAATTGAGACTGGGGGTGGTGGGTCGCACCTGTAATCTCACCTCTTGGGAAGCTGTAAACAGACGCATCACTATGAGTCTGATCTGGTAGTGAGATCCTGAACATCTGTAGATCCTTCTCAAAAAAAGCCATTGTGGGAAATTAAGGTATGCTCAGTTTCTGCTGTGGGAAGCCAAGAATACTTCGTTTGATGTAGCATTTAGTTTGATTTAGGCTGCATCTTTCGTGGAGGTGAGCACAGTGTTTTAGGGGAGGGGGAGGGGGACAATTACATTTGCAACAGAGAAGAGAGACAGGAAAGCAGCACAACATGGAAGCAGGCACTATCAGTGCTAGGCTAAAGCAGGGCTACCGATCAAAGCTGTGGTGGGGCTCTGGAGTGTGCAGAGTGCTGCTTTCCATATTCACTCACTTGGATTTTACTGCTGTGTGAGTCATAGCAATGCAAGTGTTTGAGCATAGGTAGTGGTAATGCTGGCATTACTTGCACAATGAGGCAGAGGGGGGAAGGGGCTTACAACGTAAGTACATGCTAAGACGTGAGGTCACTGTGATGCTGGGCTGTAGCACTGAGAATAAAAATGGGAAGAGGTCGAAGTGCACATCACAGGCACTGCTAACGTGTCCACAAAGTGAAAGCAAGCTGTGAGAGTTGGAGAAACTCTGAAGGGAGCTTACAGAAGGAGCACTTTTGAGAGATAAAGAGGATAAGCATATTGAGAGCAAGGAGATGCGGAAGGGATATTTAGACATGCTAAATATGTGGAGGGCGACTTGTGCAGCTCTCCTTGAAAGAAGAGCCATTATCTCCATCCCGGCTGGGCCTGGCTCTATTTCCTTGTACTGATATGAACAGAACTGGTGAGGACTCTTCCTTATCCTTTCAACTGGATTTAAGCAATACAGATTGGTCTAACTGAGGTGCTGGTGGTAGTCTTTGAAGACGCACGCATGTTTCCCTGATAACCCACACCTGCTGATCTTTAATATGAGCCTGGTTGTGACAGGACAAAGAGCCAGTGCTCTACTATGTCAGCTGGGATAGAACCTTGAGATAGAGGCTATGACTTCCTGGGGATTGAAAGGTTACATATTACAGCTAAAGCGCTGGACCCCAAAACATGAGATACTTTCTGAATTGTGTCATGCAGATTGCTCTCTGCATATCCTTCTCTGCATATTGCAGAGGTAAATGCAGGCCTCCAAGCTAGCCCAGCTCACAGTGCTCACCTACTTCCTGCCATTCTCAGTTATCTATCCTCAAGTCACTCCTCCTTCAGGACTGAATAAAACCTGGCTTTGGTCCTGGGTCAAGATCTTTGTCTGGATAGCCAACTTTGTGGCAAGACTTAGGAGCCCTTGGCTCCCCATAATGATAATAGGCTTTTGCGCCTTTATTCTCACAGTGGGTTCTGTTGGAAATGGTAGATCAGAATTAGCCTGGTGGGATTCCAATAACTTACCATGGGATTGCAGATATAAGCACCTGGACTGAGAAGAGGACCAGGAAGGACTCCTTATAGGCCGTGTGAAGAGATGGCAGAGAGTTTGGCCAAGAAGACTGAGAGTAGTGTGTTGAAGTTTTCTTATAGCTTGGGGAGGATGAAAGAGTTTGGAAATACAAAGGGATAGATGAATTATTTTTCTAAGAGCAACATTATGCTCTCAGATAATATTGAATAAAAATAGTAATAAATTCTTTTTATATTTTCTTTATAATCCCTTTCTTCAATGATATATGTTTGCAGTATATATTTACACATCATAGGGTTTGGTACATACAGGAATAATGAACCTAGGTTATTTTTTATCCCTGACAGCTGCCAACCTTGCCCTTCCTCTTTCCTCTACTACAAATGTCTGCTTTGCTTTGATCTTCAGCTTACTTATAATTGTGTTTCTTATATTAGAGAAATTACACAGTGTTTCACTTCCTGTTTCTGATGTTTTGCACTTCACTTGGGGGCTTCAGGGGCCATTGGGCTTCCTACAAGTGACTCACATTCACCCACATTTGTGGCTGGATAAGACCCCACCATGCATGTGCACCCCATTTTCTTTATCCAGTTACCCACTGAGAGGCATCTAGGTGTTTCCTGAGTTCACTTAGTTGCCCCGCTATAAGCAAGAGCACACATGGATCACTCTAGGATGATGTGTTTGACTCTTTGGGAAATACATACAGGACAGGTACAACTGCATCAAATGGAATTTCAGTTTTTTGTTCTTTAAAAAATCTTGATATTAATTTGTATAACAATTGTAGAGTTCACATTTCTGCTAGCACCTTAGGTGAGTTCCTTTAGTGCACATCCTCTCCAGGACTTACTGTTTGTGTGCAGTGGGTTTTTGATGGCAACTACTTTAACTGAATTGAGATAGCATCTGAGATTTGTTTTGATATATAGATTCAATAAAATCCCTAATAAAATATCAACAACATTCTTCCCAGATCTAAAAATCACAGTCTTAAAATCTATAAAAAATGAAAAGAGAACACATGTAGCCAAAGCAATCTTGAGGGAAAACAAAAACTTAAACAGGAAGCAACACAATTCCTACTTCAAGTGATAGTACAAAGCTATGGCACCAGCATAAAAAATAGAGCCACAGATCAATGGAATAGAAGCAAGGATGTGGAAGTAACTCTATGCAGCTTCAGTATCTGATTCTTTATAAAACAGTAAAAATACATGCTGAAAGGGCCGGTGGTATAGCTCAGCAGACTAAACGCTTGCTTAGGTAAGCGCAGTGGTCAGGGTTTGATCCCTGGCCCTGCATGCCACACTAGCCCTGCTCTTGGATGCACTGAACCTGTGATGGCAAAAGTGGAAACAAATGAGGAATTGGACAGAGGAGGAAAATGGTAGGTGCCACTTGTTCTTTTTGTGTGTATGTTTGATTTTTTATGTTATACATTGTATATTTAGGTCAAACATGCATAAGACTTAGTCACATGTAGGACTGAATCTGATTTACCAATGTTTTCCCAGAATAAGTTCTTTCCTTCATAAGTTAGGGACTTACGGTAATCCACACGCATTTCACTGACCTTGGACTACATCAAATCTAAGTGAATCAAATATCTAGATTTAAAAGCAGATGCTCTGAAACTGCTAGAGATAACCTAGGGGAAGGATTTGAAGTCATAGATGCAGGAGAGATTCCCCGAACAGAACTCTAATAGTGTAAGAAATAAAAATTACCAAGCGGGACTACATGAAATACAAAAGCTGTAAGGAAAGAAAACAGTTAGCAGAGTGAAGACACAACGTGCAGGTTGAGAAAAATAATATTTTGCTGCTTACTCATTGGATAGGGACAAATGTCTAGAAAGTATGTGAATAAAAAGGATTAACTCCTGCCAAATCTACAACGCATTAGAAATAAACAAATTACTTAAGGAGAAGCTTCTCAATTGAAGGACAAATGACCTCAAAGTACATGAAAGAAAATGTTACCATCTTTAGACATAAGGGAAATGCAAATCAGAGTAATTCTGAGAGCCCACCTCGTGCCTGTCTTTTATTCTTGAGTCTCTCATTGGCCAGGCTCACTGTACCAGTCTTTGGAGTTCACTTTTTTCACTACTAAGTCATGCACATCACCATTATTTCTTGATTTATTTTTTGTTTCTATTTTGACTTTTGAATTTTTTAGCTTCAGAAATTAAGATTTAAAAAAAGTTGGATGAAAAGAGAAACTCATCCCTTTCCTGAAAAGGAAGGCAGGGGTGTAAATGTCACATAAGAAGTATAGTGGCAACCACCATTCCAAGTCCAGGCACTCATTTCTGGGGGCTGCGAGTGTTGGTACTGATAGCTCAGGGTTGATTCCATCTCCAGAAACTGTCCTTGGCCTAGTTCCCATCCCCACTGTCCTCTTAGGAACAAACAGCCTGCATCCTTTGCATGCCTGGCATAGCTCCTTTATTTCAATTCAGATCAATTAAGAGGAATAACCTTAGTTTCATAAGCAGAATACTCTATTTCAACATCCCATAGTTCAGCTTCTCTTTTTGCATCTGTAATTACACAGAAATGAGAACTCTCAAGGGCATTTCCAAATAAACTTCCTGTGTGCAAATTTCCATTTCAGAATTGTTTCCCAAAGAACACATCCTAAAGCAAAGTGCAAATCAAAATCTCAGTGGGTACTTTCTGAGTTTAAGCTATTTTAGAAACCATTTAAAGAATCAGGACTATATTTTCATTTGGAAAAGATTAAGGAGTTTGAGATTTTTAAAGTTCTACTAATTTAATCAACATGGCACTGGTGCAGTAATAAAAAGAAAAATGAATGGATGAGAATAAATGTCATGAAAAGTGATATTACTATATACAAGAATTTATTATATTATCAAGGCCACTAACATCAAAACATATGATAAAGATTAATGGTGTAACAAATCAAAGATGAAGGAAAAGATTATTCAACAAATGGTGCAGGAACAAGAGAATGGAAAAAATAAATTTAATCTTCACATCATGTACTGAAATAAATCACATAAATTAAAATGTTGCTTCATTTCACTAACAATCGAGAAAGCACATGTCGACATCAATGGGACACTATCTTTGACTTGTCCTATTGGAAAAGAGGAATAATTTCATATACTGCTGGTAGAGACATAAATTGTTGCAACTTTGAAGAAAAATCTGGCACTTACTGTAAAAATTTGAAATGTACATATCTTTATTTGAAGGATTGTGTGTATATTAATAGTTATATGTATAATAAATTTGAAGTCTTAAAAGTTTTTGGAAATTTCACATTTATATACATGCAAAAATATATGGCTATCTAAAACACTGAAATCAGTTTATAAGACATTTTCATTAATGTTTCCTGCTGCCTTATCCTGTATAATATGCCCTTTTCTCCTACCCACAAGCTAACGTGACAAATCTTCGAGCTCTTGGGGAGCTCATGGCTTACTGGAGGAAGCAGATATCAACCAACCAATTCTATAAAGTGTTACTGATACCCAGGTCAGAGGCAAGATTTTGGGCCGAATGATCAGGAGTTGTTCT
Organism: Capromys pilorides; assembly: GCA_004027915.1. NCBI lineage: Eukaryota > Metazoa > Chordata > Mammalia > Rodentia > Capromyidae > Capromys > Capromys pilorides. Next base: position 6,383 of record PVKN010037345.1, read on the forward strand.
CCTACCCTGATCAAGAGTATGATGCAACCCCATAGATATGAGAACAGTGTATCTGCTCACTACTATCCAGGTCAGACAAGCGGCTCACCCTCCACTTCAGAAGCACAGATATGCTCAACTTATGGGAGGACTGGAACGAAAGGCAGGCTCTGGCTCACCAGGGCACACCCAGGAAAATGTTACCATTTGGTTCTGTTGAAACCTCCTTGGCTTTAGCGAAGAGGGTAGCTGTGGTTGCTCTCAGCTAAGGAAGCTGGACATAGAGCTTAGCTTTAGCAGCCCCAGTTATTTATTATTATTATTATCATTATTAATTTTGTATTTGGTATAGGGTCTCACTACACACCTCAGATGCATAGTGATCTTCCTGTTTTCAGCCTCCCCAGAGCCAGGATTACCTGTATGTGTTACGATACCAAGACTAGATAGCCCCAGGGGTGGACCTGGTGTGGTACACAGGACTAGGGATTGAACCCTGGTCCCTGTGCTTGCCAAAACAGGCACTTAGTCCGCTGAGCTCTCTCATTGGCCCTGCAGCCCTACTTTTTGAAGATACATTTCCAACTCCCAGTTCTATTTGATACTGATTATTTATTTAATACTGATACCATTATTACAATCGAAGACTAGAAGTATACAAAAAGGTTATGCGGATTGGGGAATCCTAGGAAAAGCAAGTATGAGTCACATTTAACTTGAATCGAGAGGTGGTAAGGAAAGAGCCGAGGGGAGGCCAGTTTGTGGCTGGGGTTGGGCAAGCTTCGAGGTATTGAAAACTAAAACAATGTTGATGAGCATCAAAGAAGCATGTGACAAAAAGGAAAAGAAAAAAAGAGGCAAATGACGCTGGAGAAATATGCAGGCACAGTTCCTGCAAAGCCTTACAAAATGCTGAAGGACATGTAATTTAATCTACTTGTAAGGCAAACTTCTCTATAGTTTAAAAGCAAAGTGCATTTTAAATGAACTTTGTGGACCACTGTGAAGATAATGGATTGTTGGGAAGAATGAGCGGAAGTTGGAAGATCAGTTATTGGGCTATTGCAAAAGATGAGTGAAGGCTGCACTTAGAAAAGTGTACTGGACATGGAAACAAAGGAGACATCCAAGATGGATTTTGACATTGCATCCACTGAGCTCCATGTTGGGCAGAATGAGAATGTAATGGCAAAGAGACTGTGCCTTTATATGAAGGAAGGGCTGTGATGGACACACAGTAAGCTGCTGGCAGTTTCTGCTTTCAGTTTGGTGTAGGAGGACAAAGGAGATGGATTTTCACATTTGATTCTTTATAATCCAAATTAAAATTGTAATAGTAGTCATGAGCGTGGGGGCGGTGGTAATAGAAGTGTAGCTTGGAGTTAATAAATGGCTTTGAGTTATTACATGCCACTTACTGCATTATTTAATTAAAATAAAGAAAACAGCCATTAATTTAATTCCTTAAAAATTTTGGTTCTACAAATGAAATACAACATAATTAAAAGCCAGAAGAACCAGAAGCAGTGTTGCACTGAGAACAAAATGAGATATTTTACAAGAAAAGTTCTTAGAAAGTTTTAAGGACTGTATGAGCTTTTCAATGCTAATAAGTAGTTCACAAAGAAAGAAACATAAATATTTTGCAGACATGTCAATCTGGAAAATGGGAGCACAATTTCTTTTTGTTCCCTTTGTATCAAAGTGTCAGACAGTAACTGTAGGAGAACTGGCAGGCTGGGGTGGGCACAGGAAGCCATGACAGAGGGCTTCTCAAGCACTAGTGCTGCCAGTTCAATTTGTGAGCTACAGAGTTGATCAGTATTGTACCTGTCATTGCAGTGTGCACCTCAATTTGACTTAAACTTGTACCTCAAGAACAGTAATTGAAAGAAGTGAATACAAACATGAAAAGATCTGTAAACCAAAAGCACTTCTTGTGGCCATCATTTACAGCATAATGTAACATATTGCAGTAAATTCAAACATCAATCATGTTGTATGCATGACTATCACAGTCATTTAGAATTACATGGATAAATTCTTAAGCTATCATCTTAAGCAAAGGCGTGTTTGTTTATCTGGTTGACCCATCATCCTTCTTCAACTTTCACCTTTGTCATCCACACACAGTCTTATCATACCAATAGCAGAAACCAGTTTTACTTGGATCTGGCCACTCCATCTCTACCTATATCTTGCAACTTTTGATAGGTTCATTTATGAGTCTGTCATCTAGATTCTGCCTCTCCATCAGGTTTTCAACTACTACGTTTAAAATGAATGTCATTCACTGTCTTTAGAAAAATGTCAATGTGATTTGAATTCAATAGCTGCAATTAGTGGCTTTGTTTATGTGAAAAGGGACATATTGCAGAAGAAATACAATTTGAACTCAAATTTGTAAGAGAAGCCAAAAATGTATTGTATTAACCATTCTCTCATTGCTGGGACAAAATATCCAATACTTTAAGGAGAATTTTAATTTAGTTCACAGTTTTGCAGGGTTCACTCAATGATTAGCTGGATAGAAGGCAAAACCAGCATAACAGAAAGGCATGGTAGAGGAAGTCTGCTCAACCTCAGGCAGCCAGGGAGCAAAGAGAGAAGCATGGAGCTCAAAACAAGAATATCCCTGGTAGGTGGCACCTTTGGGGACCTCCTCCTTCTAACATGACAGTTGGCTATGAAGTCACCAGTGAATTGATAACCTGATGAAATCAGCATACTTTCCAAAAGCTGAACCTATGAACACATGAGATTCTGGGGCCATGTAAGATGTAAAATGTAACATTTATTAAAATTTAGAAAGTAGCGAGCCACTCGGATGACTGCCACCAGGATATAATGAACTTGGCCCCTCTTCCCAATCTCTCACTAAAGATGGGCCCAGTCCTGACCACACAAAATAATGCCATGGGGACTTGGTGAGCTCTGCACTGCCCATCTCACCCTCACTGGAGTAGAGCTGGGCTGCAGTCCATCCCACCAGTAGCAGGAGGCTTGGTGAGCAATTCCTTCTGCCCACCACCCATCAAGAAGAGGACTTCAGCCTGCCATAATCATCTTTGTATCCTTCCTGAGATATAGCTTGCCCATTTCACCTCCCAGAGAGGCAGAAGCCACACTGAACACCACACAGCAGAAGCTTTGGTGAGCCTACCCTGCCCTCTCACTCTCCTGAGAGCCTTCCTGTATCATACCCAATACCCCTCATATTGCTTCAGATCAGCAACATTGGCAACTTCAAAAATGACAAAAGGAAGGGAAAAAGGCCATCTCAGACAAGTCCAGGAGACAAGGTCATAGAAGGACTTGAAAGTCACGTACCTGAACTTTCTGAAATGATAGCAACTGAAAAAAAGAAACAACTCCATTAGGCTATGGAGGAAATCAGATCAGAAATAATCTTGCAAGTAAAATAGGAAATGACAATAATCATAAAAGAATTGCTCAAGAAATCTAAAGAAGACACAGATAAAAAAAGAGGTGAATAGGAAATTGATGGAAATGTTTAATGAACAATATGGGAAAGAACTAGAATGACTGAAACAGATTTAAGCAAATATTCAGGACATCAAGAATTCTATTAAAAGCTAGCAAGACTTCTTGAAAAAAAATTGAAGGTACAATTTCAGACATTAAAGCATTGCAGCTAGTGAACATGGAAGAAAAGATCTTTTTAAAATAAGTAGGAACCAGGAAACAACAGCATAACAGCTGCAAGATGATATAAAAAAATAGAAGAAGACTAATTGGTACCAACAAAATAGCTGTGGTTAACATAAAAGACATGAAAAGAGTGTTTGCAGAAATGATAGCTGAAAATTTCCCAAGCATGGGAACAGAAACTGATATATAGTTAAGTGAGGCATATAAAGCTACAGTTAGCTATAAACAGCATAAGTCTATGCCCAAACACGTAATAATCAAGATCCCAGAAATTCAGCAAAGTAATAGAATATTAAAAGTTGTTAGAAAAAAAAACAGATCACCTATAATGGAAAGCCCATCAGAATCTGCAAATTTCTCAACATAGACTGTCAATTGAAACATATCTTGGAGTTAGATATTTCAGAGAGAAAATACCTTGCAACTCAGATTGATGTATCTTGCAAAACGACCTAGCAAATTCAATATGGAGATAAGATACTTCCCTGACAAAGAACAAGTGAAGAAGTCATGAAAACCAAACTAATCCTACAAAGAATGCTGACATATGTTAGAAAGTGACAAAGATGATTCACATTCAACTACAACAAGAAAAGCAAGAGGGAAAAGTAGAGATCCGACAGTAGGAAAACAACATGATAAAGAGAAGCCAATACATATCAGTTATAGCCATCAGTGTAAGTGGCCTCAATTCACCAATCAAAAGAAGCAGACTGGGAGAGTAGATCAAGAAACAAAACTCCAACAATATGTTGCACATAAGAAACAAGTTAATCTAAAAAAGAAATTAATAGACTAAATGTCAAAGAATGGAAAATAATACTCCAAGCAACAGGGACCCAGAGAAAAGCAAGCGTAGCTGTACTTGTTGCTGACAGTGTTAACTGTCATTACCTACTTATTATGGGAAAAATTTAAGAGGAAGAAATTATAAATATTTATAAACATAAACACACCCAACATAAGTACAAATAAATATATAAGACAAACTTTAACAGATGTGAAAAATCTAATGAATAATAACATAATTGTATTTGGGGGAAATTAACTCTATTGACATAAACAAATAGATCTGTCATGCAAAAAATGAGACAAAGAAATAACAGAACTAAACCAAACTTGCCAAGAAATGGACTTAGTGGATCTTTGCAGAGTGCTCCACCCAACAGCATCAAAATGCATTTTTTTTTTTACCTGCACATGGGACATTCTCCAAAATTGATCATGTG
>PVKN010037346.1:0-11262 GCA_004027915.1 Capromys pilorides
GGGAGAGACACGGACAGAAAAAAGATCAAGCATCTGCCTAAGAGGAAATACTGAGCAGGCCAGGAGAGGTCTGAGGCCAAAGCCTCAGAGGAGCCAGGTGGGATAAGACCCGGAAGGATGGTCCTGGGGAACAGATGTGAGCCTGAGGAGGACCAGGCTGGCCTTATGGTAGGCTGCACGAGGGGAGCCCTGATGGGACCCCGGCTCCAGCAGATGGGTTCATCTCTTCAGTCTGGGGCTCCCTCAGTGAGCACCAGGAGCAGAGGATCAGGCACCAGGGCCGCTCCTTCACTCACTCCTTCTGCGACACTTGCACTCTGGGCGTGCCAGGGAGAGAGAGGACTCCTTAGAAGACGGCATCCATTCTGCCAAAGAAGACACCTGCCTAGCCCTCTCCTGCCAGGCCCTTGGCCATTCTGAGAAACTTGTCCTGGAGTCAGTACAAGGCCTCTTCAGTCCCACAGGACTGCTGTTTGGATCTGAAGTGGCCTTTGAATGCCCAGTGCCCAAGGCCTTGTCCCAGCTGTGGACCTGTTGGGATGTGTGGCACCTTTAAAAGGTGGGGCCTCCTTAAGGGAAGTGAGGTTGCTGAAGACTACCCTCAGAGGGGACAGGGACCCTGGCTCTGGGTGTCTGTCTTTGCTCCCTGGTCAGCAGCCTCCTACTCCATGCACTGCCACCGTGCTGCACCTGCTGGGCTATCACAGCCCCCAACACAATGAAACAAAGCAACCACAGACAGAATTGTGAGCCCATGTAGACCTCTCCCCCTTAACCATTATCTCAGGTAGCTAGGGACAGTGACAGAAAGCTGGCTGATGCTCAAAGCCAGCATTTTGCCTATCAGAAAGGCACAATTCGAAGCAAGGCCAGACACACCCAACTCCACCCCACTACATGAAGCTGACAGGAGCGTCTCCTTCTGTGGACCTTTGGGTGGCACCCTGTCAGCCCTGATCACCCCATATGTAGCCAGCATTCAAGGCTCTCGGTAACTGTACCATAATTCTCATGAGTCACAGAACTCGAGTGCGGGATTTGAAACAGTTCACAGAGAAGGAAGTCCAGACCTCAGAATACCAGTGTCTGGCCATGCAACTCTAGTCAGGCCATGAGGCCCAGAACTCTGCTATATTCTCTCACACACCTATAAGCATTACACCCAAAGCAAGACTCAGTCAGGATGGGCTTGGGTGGCCTGTGATGACAAAGTCTTCCTGACATCTCAGTGACTTAAAAACAAAGCTTACTGGGCCAGCCTGAAAGCTCAGTGGACTAAAACACCTGCTTAGGCAGAGCACAGTGGTTGGGGTTTGATCCCCCATGTACCATACCAGCCCCACCCCTAGGGCATGCTGGGACAGTAATTGAGACTGGGCATGGTGGTGCACATGCCTGTAATCCCAGCCCTTGGGAGGCTGAAAATAGGAGAATCACTGAGTCCAGTCTATATAGTGAGATCCTGCACACCTGGTCTAAATAGAAAAGAACAAATCTTCATGTTGCACACATCTGTGGTTCTGCAAGGCTTCTACCTCAGCACAGAGCTCTGGGAGCCCAGATGATCAATGAGCCACCTAAGAAGAGGCTGCCATGCTCACCAGAGCAGTGACGAGGGTGGTGGCTGCACTGGCTCCTGAGGGACCCAGCCGAAAGACGAAGCCTCTCTAGTGGTGCTTCCTCAGCCAAAGCAGTCACATGCCTGTGTCAAAGCCAAAGGAACAAGGAGTTACAATCTGCAGCCCAGATCTCTGACTCCTTCTGATCCAGTGCATGTTGCCCTGACTGCTGCCTAGCAGGGCCTTGGCTCCCAGCTCTGCCAGCCTCTCTCCACCAGCATCCTTGGGCAGCTGAGGTCTTGCAAGCACGTGGCAGTCACCCTGACTCCCCAGGGGGCCCATGGGCAATGATCGGCCTGAGCTGTGGTATAAAAGCCCTTCTGCTCTCCCCAGCGTAGCACAGGCCATGGTGTGAATTATGCTCCAGAGCTCACCAAGCAGACAAGGCTGGAGCAAGCGTCACCTGACCCCAACACTCTTGCAGGTTCCCTTTGTCCCTGCCCATAAGGAATGTGACAAATTACACAATGCAGCCTGGAAGAAGAAAAGGAAACAGAAGGAATAGGAGAAAGAGAAGGAACACAAAAGTAAGGAGGAGGAGGAAGAAGAGGAAGATAAGATAGAAGTAAGGAGGAGGAAGAGGAAGATGAGGCAGAAGGAAGGAAGAGGAAATAGAGGCAACTGGGGAGAAGGGACTCACTGTTGTCACCTGGGCTTTGGCAGCATGAGGACCCTGAGGAGTTACCAGATGCATCCAGCCCCGGCCACCTAGGAGGGAAAACAGAAGACTCCATCCATAGCTCCCTCCCCGCTGGTGAAGGTGGCCACACGGGCATCATTCCTTCCCATTACACAATTAGACGCACTTGGTCCCATAATTCCCATGGGGTGCCCTGGGAAGGGGAGCAAGAAATGCCAGCCAGGAGCCACACAAAGTGAGGCGTCGGCTGCCATTGACACCTACCCAGGGTGCACTGCTGCACCTGTGGATCAAGAGCACTCACAGGTACCTCCCAGCCCCTCCAGCCCCACAGGAGGCCCCCAGATTGCTGAGGTCTGAATGCGAGGATTTCAAGCAGTTTCCTCTGGCATCCTCCTTAGCCTTTGTCATTAACACGTACGGTTCGTGCAGTTAGAAACACAGACTGCCAACACATTAGGGGGCTCAGGGAACAGTGGTTTCTAGGGCTATCAGAGACAGTGCCACTGACCCACTCTTAGACCACCCACAGAGGCCTCTGGACAAGAGCCACAGGAAGGGGAAGAGCCACCATAGTGCACTGACCGACCTCAAGTATTCCTCAGCTGACTTTGACCCTCAGCATTTAAAGCATTGAGGTTCTCCTCCAAGTCCTTGCAACACACCATCCAACTCCCAGGTAGAAGTGCAGGCTACAGCAAGCAGCAAGACTGGCTTCCACTGCAGGAGTCCTCAGCTCACATGAGACCAACAGCAAGTGGGCGTGGCATGCCTGGCATTGTTGGGATGCCTGCCTGCTGGTGGCCCTTGCAGGAGCTCAAAGGTGGTCACTTCAGGTGTGATGTCCCCACACTGACCATGCAGGAGCACTGACAGGACGATGGCCAGAAGAGAGGCATCTTTCTCTCTTGAATTAAAGAATGAAGACCCCACTGCCCACTTCTCGAGTCACTTTATCATCCACCCTGAGAAATGAATGACACTGGTCAACTTGGAGGACAAGGAGGAGTCATGTTGACTCCCTTGGAATCAGGATGAATGGATACTGGGTCTCTGGGAGCATGAGAGGAGTGTGTGGGAGGTGGCAAGTGGCTGTCAGCCAGCAGCAGCTGCAGCAGGAACAGTGTTCTCCCCACAGGCCATCGGTACAAAGAGATGAGACCGACAGTTGCCCTCCCGCAGTCTGCTTCAGCCAGGACTGTGTGTCCACTGAGTTCATTCGTGGATGGTCAGGTCTGGCTCATGCCCCAAGTGGAAGCACAGCAGCCCCTCCCAGGGAAGCAAAGCACGGCTCACAAGTACCCAGCGAAACCACCACCCAGGGCTTCCTCAGAAGCCTACCTCTGTGAGCTCACCACCGAGCGGCTTTTGCCGAGGTATCCAACCTCTCAGAAGCGGCTCTCTAGTCATGAAGCGGAAATCCTGCTTCTACCCAGCAGCCAGGCTTCCTTCTGAAAAATGACCACCAATCTTTTCTCCCTCCATTGCCCTGCAAGTGAAGAATCAGAGGGCATAACTGTCAACCGAGATGCAGACTCATATTCCTCTTCTTGGTACTCAAAATGGGCTTAACTTTTTTGGGCTGAACTAAAACAACACCCAACAAGTTGACAGGTCTGTAGCCATTAGACCGTGGTGAAGCAGGGCTTCACTGCACATGTGTTGGAGTTAGAAGGTAATCTATGATTTAGAGAGGCAATAAAAGACTTGCTTGGCACTTTGGTTCTCCCCATGCATGAGAAGTCATGACTTTTTCCAACACATCCTGCAGCGTTAGTGAAATGCAAAGGCCCAGTGCTATCAGGGTTGAGCTTGTCTGTGGCTGTGGGCCTTACCCCACGGCTTCATAAACCTTCTGCATCAAATGGACTGTACTGCTGCAAAGTTATCCAACATATGTGCGGTAATAGTACATTTCCACCAGTATCCCAAGCGCACTAGTTTCCAGTCTACTTGTCTTTATCTATGCTGAAGTCTCAAATGGGAATTTCTGAAAATCCATAATATTTTGAAATCTGCCTCTCTGTCAAAACTCAAAAGTAATCGTTCATTTTTGAGAGCTTTTAAAACAAACTTTTCTTTCACAGTTCTCGCTGGTTATCAAGTAGCCCCAGCGGGACCACCAACTTGCCCACATGTAGTTCTGGGGTTTTCTCTGCTCACCATTCCCACACACTCTGAGCTGTGCCGAGCAAAGAAAAGCAGGATTCTCTCCAATTCTCCTCCTTCTTCCTGCCTGGCAGGAAGAAGTCCATTCAAGAGCCAGGCCTGCTGCCCACGCTTGGGCTCGGTGTTGTGCCAGTGGGCCTGGGCTCACGCCGAGGTAGCCATGGCCAAGAAGGGAAAATCGGAGAGGAATAAAACAATGGCACCCGATTCCTTAGAGAATGGTGCTGCTTCCCCTTTTTCAAAGCCTTCGTGGGTTCCACAAGAGACCTCATGCTACCATTAATCTTAATATGTCAGGGTCACTGGATTAAAGAGCTCTTCTGCTGACTGGCCTGGGTGGGCCACAGAGGCATGGGCTATACCTGGTCCCTCCTACTTCTGGTCCAGAAGGCTCTGTGCTCCAGCCAGTTCCAGTTCTGGTTGCCATCAGATGAGCAGCTTTGATTGGCTGCACCCTGCTGCCATGCTCTCTTCACCCTGAAGCCAGCTCAGGGTGTGATTTCCTTAACCAAGAGCTAAATTTGACTTATGAGTTCCAGGTGTTGTACCCAGCAACAGGACCACTGACTCCTACACCTACAAAAGGCTAGTGCCACAATCAGATCACCTACTGGATTGTGAGTCCCTGCAGTAGATGTGGACGTTCCCTCCCTTGCCTTCTGGGGGCATATTGGTCCTGCCTGAAAGGCCACATGTAGCCCCGCATGGAAGCTTTGAAATTCCAGCTCTTGTAACTCATCCAGATGCAAGTGGTGGTTGTTGCTCCCCTAATTTATTTTTGTTCCCCAAGCCTATTTCTTAGCACTGACCATATAACCACAGCCCACAAGAATAAGCTTAGAAGAGTCTTCCTGCCCCAGTCTAGCCCTGGTCCACAACACGGCTGCAGACTCACAAAAGATTTAGAACCAGAACCCTCAGGCTGAGCTACAGCTTAGTTTCTGATCTCCAGCGACTCCCTGGGAGATTGAGCATTTGCTGCTTCACACTGTTCCATCCTGGAGTAACTCATCACCCAACCATAGACAAGCACAATGGTGACCAACCATTCCCTCGCCCCAGGTTGCACACATACACCCCTGCATTTCCTCACAAGGCCTAAACTTAAACAACAAAGTAGAACTTTAAGTCTTGAATCTACCAGAGTTGATTTTCTATACACAATATGGTACATCTACATACTTTTTCTTGTGTGAGCACTATTTAGTCTGTTACTTGTGACCAGCCTCTGGACTCTTGACCTAAGAGAGGTTTCAATAAAGCAGGATCCCCTTCCAGATTCTCCTGTTCTGCTGTGAATCCACCAATCCCTAAGCCAATAGAGGTGATTTGTTTACAGATCCCTGGATGGGGAAGGTTCTGTGAGGATGATCTGTAGGGGACTGGACCACAGAGGGAGGGGACTTGTGATATAGAGGAGAGGAGCCACAGAGAGGAACAGATGACATCAGAGTGCAACAGGAAGCAGAGCAGAAGTGCTCTGGTCATCTCCTTCCTTAGCATCTTCTGCCAATGACTCTCGTTGGCTGAGCTTCCCAGAAGGAGAGAAGGAAGGAGGGGGACTGGGCCAGGAAGAGCTTAGGACCGTGATATAGTCCCAAGAAGCCTTCAGCCCATCCAATGGAAAGCTCAGGCAGCAGCTGCCCGTGAGGGACACCCCACTGGACCCCCACTGCTATTTGCTCACTGGCTGAGAGAAGCCATGGAGAGATTATTCCTGCACAAATAGCATGGTGCCCCACTGGAGCTGCAGCAGGAGCTGCTGGTCCACCTTGCTCCCTCAGCAGGAGGAGAGCGGAGAAGCCCATCCCCACAGTCACTGCCTTTGGTTCTAAAATTCAATATGTTTAAATCAGTGGGGGCTGGGAAGATAGCTCAGCAGAATAAGTGCCTGCCTGGCAAACACAAGGACCTAAGTTCAACCCCTGGTTCTGAAATAAATAAATAAAGTCAGCGGAACAAAACTGCAAGTGGCCTCTAGCTGCAAAGTGTGGCATGTGTCCCTACCCACATAAGTACCTGGGTGGCACTGTCCATTGCCCAGATACTGTGTCCCAGGAGGAATGGACACCATGCTCCATCTGTGTCACAAAATAACCACCTGAGGGAAAAAGATTTACTTGGTCTGTTCAGATTGCAATGGATGTCATAGTAGCATGGCCACCATGCTCCGGCAGTGTCCTTATGCAGCCCCTGCCCACATGTAGCATGTCTACTGGGAAGAGGGGGACCTCACAACACAGATGAGGGGAGGGACCTGCAGAGCACTAGGCTGCGTGCGCGTGGGCAGTGCCTGAGGGCTAGGACGCTGTCAGATAAGCCAGCTCAGGCAAACCTGGGAAGGAGGAGCAGCTGAGCCCAGGAGTGAACAAAGCCGGGGTTACCTTCAGCACTCCAAGTGCTTCTGAGTGGTCATCATTACCCACCTATAGAGTCGGCCTTCAGTGTGTAGAACCGGCTTCTGAGATAAGGCCAACGGCCTCTTTTCATTACACTCTGAGGCACTTACACCCATTCCAGGGCAGCTCTGATACCAGATACATGAGGATTTTCCTCCTACCAGCAAATTCCCATCTCTGCAGACACCGCAAGAGGCACCTGCAACTCTGCTCGACACCGGCACCACCTACAGTGAGGCCTAGACTCTGCAGGTTTGGGGGTTCAGTTCCTCCAGGTTGCCTGAGCTTCAGACACCAGCTGGAAGTGGCGGGTCCCCAGACAACAGCGCCCCCCACTCCTGTCCAACTCGGCTGCTGCTCAGAGGTGCCTGTGAACTCTACCCGTCTAGGTTTGATAATTTGCTAGAAAAGTACACAGAGCTTACCACCTTTATCTCAAGAGCTATTTAGAAAGGGTGTCAGCAGTCAGTCAGTCAAAGGGGGACATGGTGAGGTCCCCTTTGTCCCCACAGAGCTGGTGCGCAGCACTCTCAGTGTGAGGCACATTCACCAAGCCCAAAGCCACAGCCCTGCTGGTGAAGGTCTGCATGGACAGGGTGGGGACCTGGGAATTCTAAACTTCTCATCTCAGGGCCAAGACCCATCTCCTGAGCTCTCCCATGACATTCTCCTCACTCAGGGAATTCCATGCATTCCAGGCACCAGGTGCCAGGACCACCATGAAGACCAAATATCCTTCACGTATTGATCCCAAACCTTCATGTTGTTTAGATAACAAGATTAGAAAGCAAGCTTCTGGTGCAATTGGCAAGCATTTGTGTGTAAGTAGCACATTACAGATGCGGATAGGACTTAGTCCCAATACACAGAGCCTGGCTCGGTAATGTTTACCATATCTCCTCCTTAGCACTGGTTGCTTGAGAGAGATGTGCTGTCCACTGTAGGGAGACTTTGATCAGATAAATGCAGCCTTCAGATTTAAGAAGAGAGCCTGGAGGCCAGTTTAAGGAAATACCACTCTATCCTCAGATGTTTCAATTTTGATGTTCCCCTTGCTTCCTACTATTATTTGCTTTTATTTATGTCCTATTATTTGCTTTTATGTCTATGAATTAAAAATTTTAAAACTTAAAATACATGAAATTAAGATAAGTGCAACATCCACTCTCTGAATAGCCACAGAGTTGGGCTCAGAGAGACCAAGTCCTAACACACACAGACCTCAGCCAGCACAAACTTTCCTCAGCTTTTTCAAAGAGGAGCAGACATGAAATATGCTGTCATCCAACACGGTGACAGAGCAGAGGATCTAACAAAGCAGAAGAAATAAAGGTAAGTAGAAGGGAAATTGTAATTTTCCAAAGGTACTTTTGAGAAAGCTGGTGGTAGCCAGATGTGGTGGCGCACATCTGTAATCCCAGTGTTTGGGAGGCTGAGATAGGAGGATCTCTGAAAATTTGAAGCCACTCTGGCTACATAGTGAGTCCAAAGCCAGCCTGAACTGTATAGTGAGACTCTATCTCCCTGAAAAAAAAAAAAAAAAAACTGGTAGTGCATGCCTATAATCCCAGCACTCTGGGAGGTTGAGGCAGGAGGATCACAAGTTCAATACCAGCCTAGGCAATTTGGCAAAACATTGTCTCAAATTACAATTTAAAAAAATATTCAAGTCAGTGGGGCTGGCTCACTGCAAAGCCCTTGGGTTCAATCCCCAGTATCAAAACAGAAAGTAAAAGCCTCTGCACCTTAGGGTACGGTCACCTAAGGGCTGCACACTCACACCCCTTTCCTTCATTTGCTTTTTCTTCCAGCACACCAAGCACACCAAGCCCTCAATCCATTGAATAGCCCAGCTGATAAGGTAAAGGGCCAAACCTGCCCTAAGATGAAGAAATGATCCAAAGGGTTCAAAGAACACCTGAGGCCACGCGTGTTAAGGGCTTCTCTGGAAACCTGCAGATGTCCCCAAGCCTGGGCCACAGGGTGCCCATGAGAGTCCATGCTCTGTCCCTTGAGTGTGGAATTCTTTAATTTCACCTGACAACAAACACACTGTGCCTCTTGTCTAGCCTGGAATTCCTTTTCTGTCATGAGAGTCCTTGAGCTACCCTCGTCCTGAGGACACTGACAGCAGTGTGCAGCTCTGTGGTGTCCTCTGGAAGTCACAACAATGAGGTGTTTTAAGCTAACTCCTCAGAGCATCTTTTCAGCCCAGAAGTCAACACTACATTGGCTTTTCATTTAGCTCTATATGTATGGCTAAAAATCGTATGCTCTGTAACTACCACCATGATTAATGCTCATCACATCATACGTTTATTAATATCATGATGTGATTTTTCCCAACTTTCTGAGCAAAAGTACCGTTTTTCTCTACTTATTTTCTCTAACCAAAGCAGTGGCCTGAGGCCACCATCCAATAAACTCCGGGCTCCAGCTGGTCTGGGGTCGTGGCCACATACCACACACCAAGGAGCAAGTTCTTACTAACTCGCTCTCCAGGCTTCGCGATGCGGTGTCCAGGTATAGTTATTGATTTCACAGTGGATCCACTGGAGGTGCCACCATGTCCTTCACGTAGCTTCCTCCTGACATCAGTTGGGTCACATGCATGCTAACATGCAGTTCTCACTGGTGTTCACTTCTAATACAGCCAAAATCACTGGGTAAACCTTTACATCCTTGATGCTACTGGTCGTCACAATACATCAACTCCTACAGTCACAGCACAATGTGTTAATCACCACAGTCACAATAATACAATGTATCAAATGCTACAGTCACAGTAATATAGTGTATCAACTGCCACCATAATAATACAATGCATCAACTACCACAGTCACAAGGACATAGGCCATATCAACTGCCACTGTCACAATAGCACAATATCCCAACCACCAGGTAGGATGGGTGATACTATGTTCACCCCAGCTAAAATAAAGGGACTGAAGAAGAACCAATATTACCAACTGTTGTATGTTATGTATCGGTGCCGAAAGAAACGACAAGAAGATCTGATGAATATATAGCTTCAGAGGACCCACTGAGGTCTCTCTTCAAGTGAGCCCAGAGCCTCAGGAATCTCTTCTTTTTATTCAGGGTTAAAAAACCAGCCGAGGAATGTGCTAACTGATAACACTTCAAGCAGGGAAGGAGGCAACCATTGGTATCACATTGCAAAGGAACAAAGAACAGGACACCTACAGGATGAGCCGCTATCTATAACCTCGAGCCCCAGCTTTCTGGGACTCCCGGGCAACAGAAGGCAGCCTCCCTGGTCTCTGTGCATAGCTCACCACTTCTAGGGTCACCAATTGGCCTTCAGTCTTATCTCGATGTTACTATAACCAACAAAAGCAAAAGAATTGAAAACCTCCTCCATGATAGTCCAGACTGTCATTCTGGGTGGTCATCAAAGGGGAGCTGATGGGCATGTTGTTCTCTAAATCAGCTTAGCAGAACTGGAAAGTGTATTTGGCTTCTGGCTTCAGCACAAACCTCCTGGAGGGAAAGCAAATGCAGGGCTCTCCTCCAGCGTGTGCCATGGTTCGCCCCCACAGACATCTAGGAGTTTATTTTCTCTCTCTATGAGACATACTCATGAGAAGACTATAACCAGCCATTTGTGTGCCCCAGTGCCATTGTCACAGTTTTCCCTTGTGCACACATTTTTCTCTCAGACCAGATGACCACGCAAACCTTGGCCCTGAATTGATTTCTACATATGGGCCAGAGTAGCCTGTGTGTGCCCATCCCCTTTGTCCACAGTGAAAAAGAAGGATCTAGAAGAGCAAAGGATTATGGAACTACCTAACGAGGCCTCTGGGCAACATGAAGAGTCAGTCCCAGCATAGACCTGAGATGTCACTGCTCTGTGCTTGTCGTCTTTGGGGGAGCAAGCACCAGAAAAATCCTAAGAACCTGAAATCACGCCCCGAGCAGTAAGGTCCCTTTGTCTACACAGCCCTGACGCAAATGATTCCTCACAATTAAAGTGATCGGACCCTGCATTTAGTCCAGTATGTTCATCACCTTCAGACCTGGAGTTGTGCGGTCTTCCCTGCCTGCTTGTTCTGAAAATGTCATCAACACATCATCAGCATGAGCAACAACTTGCTCTTGACACATACCATATTCCTTCCCAAAAGAAAATGAGTTGTATCTGTCTTACTTTCAAAATCTGTACAGAAAAAAATACAATCATTAATACAATCATTAATCTAATACAAATACAAAATATAATCATTAATCAAATCTATCAAAACTTGTAGTCTCACCCCCTAATTTTCATTGTGTCTGGCTTGACAAAAAGCCGTGGTCACAGGACAGGAGCCTCCTCCTTTATGCACAGAACAGATAGGACCATTGTAACAGCTGGGAAATTATCCCCCCCTCCTTCCCACCCTCCCTCCTCTTCCTCCTGATCTCCCCCTCT
>PVKN010037347.1:0-11260 GCA_004027915.1 Capromys pilorides
TTAGTAGAATTTAGGGACCTAATTTATGACGCAGTATGCTTGCTTCTTGATTAAAACACTTTTATGAAGACCTAGCAATAATTTTAATAGACCACCATAAATTTAAAATAGTTGTAATATATTTTGAGATATCTGCAATCATAATCTTCTATGTAAATATCTGGGATCTCTACTGCTAGCAAAATTACAGATACTGTTAATGGGTTTTTTTGGCCTATGCTTGTAATTAAAAGAAATGGCACATTTAAATTGATGGTTAAGGGCTGGGGTGATAGCTCAGTGGCATAAGCACCTGCCTTGTGAGCACAATATCATGAGTTCGATCCCTGGTATTGAATAAGTGGATAAATAAATAAATAAATAAAGTCTGCACCTAAGTTGATGGCTAATAGAAACCAAAGATGTGTTTTTTTCTCATCTTAGTTGATGGACTCCCTAAGTACCAACCAGGAACTTCTTGAGAGACCCTAGCTCCATCTTACAAATTCTTAGGATGGAGAGTAACTTGTGCTGGGGTTTGCACTGTGACTCCAGAAAGATGAATAAAATGATTTCTGCTTTGAAAACGTCATACTGGACTGACAGAATAATGGAGTAGAATTTTTGACAAGGGAACCAGATCATTCACTGAGCAAAGAACAGTCTTTTTAAAAAAGGTAGCGCTCAGACAACTGGATAGCCACATGCAAGCAGTGGGTTCACACCATGTACAGCATTATCTCAAAGTGGTCAGTGATCTACCTTTAAGGGCCTGCAAGATAGCTCAGTGGACTGAAGCGCCTGCTTAGGCAAGCCAGGGTAAGCACAGGGACCGCAGTTGGATCCCCAACACCAAAGGCCAGGACGGACTGAGCCAGCCAGAGTCCCGGCGTAGTGGTGCACACCTGGAATCCCAGTGCCAGGGAGACTGAAAGCAGGGGGATCACTATGAGTCTGAGTTGCATAGTGAGACCCTGAAACAACCAAATACATAAAATAATACAAAATAATTAAAAGAAAGATCTACCTTTAAGAACAAAATTGTGAAAGATTTAGGGCAAAAATCATAGCATAATTAAAGCTTTCTGATGTTGGATTTGGCAATGAATTCTTGAATATGATTCCAAAAGTGTAGGAAGCAAGGGAAAATAAATACATTTGACCTCATCAATATTAAAATCTTTGTGGGGCTGGGGAGATAGCTTGGTGGTCTAAGTGCCTGCCTGGCAAGCACAAAGGCCTGGGTTTGGTCCCTGGTACTATATGCTGCACCAGTCCCAGAATCCAGGTGTGCCGTGCAGGCCACTGAGATAGGGTGTTGTGCTTGCAATCCCAGTGGTGGAGAGGCTAAGACAGGAGGATCACTATGAGTCTGAACTGTGTATTAATCAAAAATAAACAAAAAAATTTTTACAAAAGTGTTGTTTCAAGGACTCTACAAAGAGTAAAGTTACAACCCACAGAGTGGGAAAAATATTTGCACATCATATATCTGAAAAGGATTAGATGATGTAAATAACTTATGACTTATAACTTATAACTGAGTAATAATAAGATAACTCAAACTCAATTAAAAATGGGCAATGGCAATGAGTAGATCTTTCTCCAAAGATATACAAATGGCCAGTAGCCACAAGGAGGCATATTCAACACATTAGCAGTCATCAGGAAAATGCAAATTGAAAACATAACATGTATCATCTGATGTTCCCTGGAATATCTACAGTAAAAAGGGGAATCATAACAAGTAGCGGCAAGAACATAGACAATTTCAACCCTCAGGCAGACAAACTGCAGCCTTTGTATGTTGCTAGGGGGAATATAAAGTAATGCAGAGCTTTGGAAAACAGTCTCAGGACTGGTATTTGTCCAAGAGAAACAGCAACATGTGTGTATTATGAAATGTTTGTCGCAGCATTGTCCATGTAACCAAAAGGTGAGAAAAATATAACTAAGCCATGGAACATCATTCGGCCATTAAAAGAGAAGTGTTGATACAGAGGAACAACATAGACAAGCCTTGAACACAGTGAAAAAAAAAAAAACTATGAAAGATTACTTGTTATATAATACCATTTATATAAAATGCCAACAATGGGCAGATGTATAGGACAGGAAGTAGATTAGGGGTTGCTTAGAGTTTTTAAGGCTAGGAAGACTGGGAATTGCTAGCTAAATTGTTCCAGGAATTTTTTTTTTTTTAGGTGATGAAACTGCTCTAAAATTGATTGAAGGGATGGTTACAGAGCTCTGTGAATATATAAAAAACAATTGAATCATATACTTTAAATGGATAAATTGCACAGCATATGAATTACAACTCCATAAGGTTACTACAAAATAAAATCATCCTGACTGACATAGGAGAAATAATATAGTGCAAGATAAAAAACAGAAGAATATTTTGAAGGCTATTTCATTTGTCTTAGTTGAGAGATAGATGCTTTAGGCTAGGATCATACTGGGACATAATGGCTGTTTTGTTGAAAATAGGAAAGAATCAATAGTGAAGTCTAGGATGTTCACTTGGTCCCCAACATTTTCTTCCTAGAAGTTATGACTCATAGCGACAGCCTGCAGAGCTATTAGAAAGTGCTACCTCTTCATTATGAATGTCTCCTTCAAAGCTCTTGTGTTGAAGATGAGCCATTGGACTATTGAATTTTTTTTTTTTTCATTTATGTATTTGGTACAGGGTCTCACTACACACCTCGGGCTCATAGTGATCCTCCTGTTTTTAGCCTTTTCCAGCGCCGGGATTACAGGCATGCACCACTAAGGCCAGACTTGGTCACTGGCTCAGTGCACCCTGGGGGTGGGGCCAGCTCCACATGTGGGATGGGGGATCGAACCCTGGTCCCTGCACTTGCCAAAGCAGGCACTTAGTCTGCTCACCTATCCTGATGGCTCTGGAATACTGGAATATTTAGGGAGTGAGGTTGGAAGAAAGAAATTAGGTCATTGAAGCTATGCCTTTGAATGGGGTACTGGAACTGTGGCACTTTCCTCTCTCTTTGCTCCTGGAAGCCCTAAGATAAACCTACCTCTACCTCTGTACACTCCTGTCAGGATGTACTGTGCTGCCATAGGTCCAAAGTGGTGAGGCCCAGGGGTCATAGGCTGAAGCCTCTGAAACCACAATCCCAAGCGAACCTTTCTTCCTTTTCTGTTGTTTATCTCAGGTATTTTGTCCTAGTTATGGAAATCTGACTAACACAAAAAGACTAGATTGAGACTTAAGTAGTACAGCTCTTGGGGGAGTGGCATGGCAAGGTGATATACTCATTAGCTCATTGTACCTTTAAACAGCAAAACATATTCATTATACACCTATAAACACATGCATGCTCAGAATAACAACATGAAACCCACCTGTTCCCCATAGCAGTGGAAGGGGAGAGAAAGCCTGAGCCCCTAACCCTGTGATTTGCCACACTGATGCTGAATTTGGTCAGTCGAGGCAGTTACTTGATTAGACCAAGCAGAGAAGAATCCCTGGCAGGGCTTCTGTTTCTGAAACCTGCCCATCAAGCATGATTTTCTTCTAGTCACATATATAAATGATAAAGGAGAGGGTCCTATTATTTCAGGGCCTTGACTGTTACAGGATTTTGAGCACATCAGTAAGATAATGATTAAAATAGTCATGACTTTTCTGTCTTCTGGTCCCAAGGAAACCCTGGGCTCAGTAGCTTATCAGCCCAGGTGCAACCTGGGCAACTCAGGGTCTTTCTGTAGAGCTAACCTGGCTTCAGTAATGAGCGAGATCTGGAGAATTAAAAAGCAATCAGATTATTAATTAAGATGATTTTTTTCACCTCAAGTAGAAGCAAATCATGCACATTCCCCGTGAAGACAGAAAGTACTTTGCTGCATGGAGTCAAGGTGTCCCAGGATGCTGAATCCTGTCTATGTACACACAGGTGGCTTCTCCAAGGTGGCTTCTCCCTGGAGGGGGTGATGGTGGTGGTGGTGTAGAGTCAACCTTCCCAGCAACCCACGCCTTGAGTGACAGGGGTGGGGGCTGGGCAGTTCTCTCTTACACTTGAAGATTGGTTTTCTCAGATATTGGGATGCTATTCTTTCTTCTTACCTGGCCTCCTTGGGAGCATGGATATCAGCTCTCTAAGTCGACTGATGGCTGATTTCTGACCCTACTGGTGCCAGCCAAACTTTCTGGAAATATCAGATTAGCCAGACTTAGAGACTCATTTTGCTCATCTGTGAAGGATAATCTCTCTTCCACATTTAGCATTTTTTAAGTAAGTACTGTTCCTCTGTAACTGTAGAGATTAATAAAGAAAAAGAAGGAAGTTTCAAATTATCCTCTCTTAACTTAGTTTTGGTATTAGACCACTTCATGCAATGCATTGTTTGCAGTGGACTACCCTGCTGACTCCTGATCAATTAATATTAAAGTTTTAATATGTTAATGCTCTTGGTCAGTGAGTGGAGGTAAGAGAAATGGATGTGAATGATGAATTAGAAAGATAAACCAAGCTAACCATTGGTTTTCCATGCCTAGGTGAATAAACTACTCTGCAGTGTATGTTAGCCAACTTTCCATTGCCATGACAAAATACCCAAGAAGAACAACTTGAAGGAGTGAAGGTTTCTTGTGGCTAATGGCTTCAGAGAGTTCAGTCAGTGGTTAGGTGGCTCCACTGCCTTTAGGTCTGTGACCAAGCAGAAATGTCATGGTGGTAGAGGAAAGCTACTTACTTCATCATATATGAGAGAGAGATAGAGAGATAGAGAGACAGACAGAAAGATGGGAGGAGATGGAGAGAGACAGGGGGAGAGATGGAGAGACAGAGAGAGACAGAGAGAGAGAGAGAGAACCAGAGAATGAGGGGCCAAGGATAAAATATATCTCTAAAACTATACTGCCATGGACCTGCCTCTTCCAATTAGACCCTGTCTCCTAGTAAGCCCATATAGCTAATTGACTTACCAATAGATTGGTCCCTTGATGAAATTAGAGCCCTTATGATCCATTCATGTCCCCAAATCCCATCAGCTGGCAACACCAGCCTGTTACAGGGAGCCTTTTGGATTTCCCCCCCTCCCCGCAATAGCAGTTCACTTCCCACCATATCCATGGTTCAAGATGGAGTTGAAGTGGTCATTGTTCCTCAAGTTCACTCAAGAGCATTCCCTTCCTGTTCATCTAAAAGTGCAACCAGTTCTAGGCCAGAAACTACTGTATCTTTGGAAGAATCGACAGCATCTGTATTACTTGCGGTGTTTATGTAGACCTCTATAATTGACAGGACAGCAAAAATTCTAGGCCATATCTCCCAGATAGTGCCAACTGACAAGTCCCTGTGGCATTGCTTCCATGACAGATTATTGTCTTCTAGGTTTCAGGTTCCATGTGTGCTCACGCAGTGGTGCTGAGGGCCTGGTGGCAGAGAAGAACAGTTACCACGTGTGGGTGGCTGCCACGGGGCTATCAGTAGCCCAAGGTGGGATTTTTGATCCCTGGAGGTGGTTGGATGCCCTGTTAGCTCAGGGAGTCACAGAGTAAGAAGATACGTGGCCAGGCCAGTAACTTTGCTTGCCTATCAATTGATATTGTTTTCGTACTTAGTAAATATTTATTTAGCAAAGCCTAGGATTGTGTGTGGAAAGGAGATTAGGATAAGAAAGAAGACCATTAGGAAGGTTGTGTAGGAGATTCCAGTCAGTCTCCTGAGCAGTTCTGAGACTCTGCTGGTCTTTTGATTTGTCCTGGGGTTTTGCTTTCTTGTAGATGGGTTTCCCAAGTGTTCTTGATTACATGCAGGAATTACTGTCCCAGCAAATCCTACTTTTCTAAACTGTTACTGTTCCAAGATACTGCATAGGCTGACTGCTACAAATCCTGATTAGCTGACAAAAATAATATGTCCCTAGTTTTTTTCTGACAGTCTTCCAAATAATTTTAAAGAAATGCTTTCTTTGTGGTTGGTTCTTGCTACTGTCCCTTGGTCAACATTACCTCATTGAATCTTCATACCATGCTAGAAGGTAAATATTAATGCTATCCCCATTTTACTGGTAGGAAACCAATGCAACAGAAGGCTGAATCACTTAAGGTCACTGCTAGATAGTGACAGAAGTATAGTGAGCCCAAGTCTTCAACGTTAATCCTTGCATTTGACTTGCTTAAAAATCAGGTAATATTTGCTTAAAAATCAGGTAATATTTGCTTGAAAATCAGGATTTCAAATACCCAGTAATGAAAACAACAAAATGAAAAGAGTTTGAGGTTAGTTTCACCCTAAAGGATCACATCATGTACCAAATAAGATGATTTATTTTTGATTCAGGGTTGAAACAGTGGGGAGGTACAAACATGCACAGGGGAAGCCATGCTGAAGATGGGCCAGAGCCACTGTGGGAAAAGAAAGATCACTGCATTTTAAATGGGCTCCCAAGATGTGTGGCATGAATGACATAATTTTCATCTGATAGCACTTTTCAAGTCTCCGGCTGAACCTGAAACTTTAAATTGATGGGGCCCTGAAATCTGTAAACATCTGGGGCTGACTCAATCTCTAGTTCAGAACCTGCATTTAATCAGACTTCCAGTAAGCAAAGGGATCAATCACTTTCTCTGTTTTTAACTAATGTTTTTTTTTTTGAAAGCTGAAAATTTAATGGAGAACATATTCTCACTTCGGCTTTTCTCCGTGGATCTCAAATTGCTTGATATTCTCATTGTGTTGACGTCAGCTTAAGCAGCATGCACAGCATAATTATCTGCTACACCGTGAACTCCAGGCTCTGGGTTGGCAAAGGTAGCGATGCCCCAGGCAAAGGAGAAGCTGAATTATAGAAAAAAAGCAATGAGCCTCTGCTTAATTACTCCCCAAGAAAGAAGAGACTTCTGGCTTGTGAGATGGACTCACCCTACAGAAAGAGTGAATTTTATAAGCAAGGGGAAGCTTTGCCAATTAGTAAATGGAGACTACAAGCACTTTCCGTTCTGCACCGAGGGGTGTTGGGTGGTTGCTGGCCTCTCTTCCCTTTTGCCAGAAGCTTCTCCAAATAGTTACAAATTATTCCTTGTCTTTGATGAATGCATCCACACCTGGGCTGGGCAGGGGGAGGATAAATGGCTCCCAGTGGCCACGTTGTAGATTACTCAGTGCCAGTTGTCAGTCCTTCTCTGCCCTGGAAGGGTTTGAAATGAGATTGCTTTCGACAGTCCATGATAAATGATTTTCCCAGTAAGAAATTGCTTTCAGTGGTGAACCTCACCAAATCACTCTGATAAATGTTTGCGGCTGCAGGGAATTTTGCACGGCTGTTCCTCGCTTGCATGAGGCAGGGGAAGGCTTAGGATCTCCAGCTGGGGTGGGTCAGATAGGATGTCTCTTGGGTGGACACGAAAGGAGATGGGGATTTTTGTTTCTGGAATGTGTGGTTGGTCAGCTCCTAGAAGCTCTTGCTAACAAGCAACCAGAAAAGCTCGGAATGCTTGAGATCTGATGAAAGAAGGGGGCTGAAGAGATGGAGGCATCTCTTGGTTCCAGATTATGATGTTTCCTGGAGGAACGTTTAGGAGTGAGGCAGTCACTAATGTCAGTTATAAATAGAACAGGGTTACACACACACCGCCAAGGCCAGAACCTCCAGGCAATGTTCTCAACCTGTTATTAGTCTGTGACCCTGACTGAAAAATCATAAAAATAGCATGCCCTCTTTCAATATTATTTAGCATTCAAAAAGGATTCAATGCCATGTTCAAAATCACAAAGGACTGGTAGAATTGGCCTTTCCCAGCTGCACAAATTTTGTGATTTTGCTCTTTCCTCCAAGTCTGGGAGAGGAGGGACCTCTTGCTGTGACAGTTGTTTATTGCTTGGCAACAGAGGACCCAGAGTACTGAGAGGAAGATAGCTCCAGACCTAGAACCAGGGAATTCTTTTGCCAGTGACATCAACAGTGGTCCTGTCACTGCCTAGGGGAGACAGCCTCCCATTCAGAGGGGCCCTACAGAGAGTTGCTTCCCTACTCTAGCTGGGCTTGTGGCCTCCATGGCCTCTGTTGCCTGCCAGTCCTCCTCAGGAGGCTCTACAGGAAGGAGGCCACATACCCTTCACAGTGTCAGGCATTTCGTGACTGACAGCCTGGCCATTGGCCGAGGCTGCAGGGTGACCCACTGGATGGATTCTGGAAGAGGCAAGGTGGTGGCTCTGCTGCCCTTTGCAGGCTTGTGCTGGGAGGGCAGGGGCTCCCAGGGGAAAGAGAAGGACCAAAACCCTTCAGTTGAGAGTAAATGGGCCATGGCAGAACTTTGGTGGGAATTTAGAGGCAGGACCTGTCAACTTGCTAGGTTTTCCCACCATGAGAAAGTTCCCAGGGGTAGATGAGGGAAGATAGATCAGACTGCCTCCCCCCACTTTGCTCTTCCCAGATGATACCCCATGTTTCCAAGTGTATTGGTATCTATTTAGGTGCAAGGATGGACAGGCTGGAGTCTGAGAGGATGAGCCTGTTCCAGGATCACCCTTTGGTCAATGTCAATGTCAATGTCAGTGTCAATGTCGGTCTCCTCCAGCAAGGCCCATTTCTTCTGGTCCATCCTAAGATGGCTCAGAATCCCTCTGCCCTGAAGACCTGCCTTGTGACATTATTCTCAGGACACCACAGTGGCGGGGGAGGGCTCTCTAAGGCAACCATCGCCTAGTCAAGCTGACTGCTAATATCCTAGTATTGCTGGGTGGACTTACCTTACTTGCTCATCCGTCACTCATTCATGTCATCCTCCTTTGCTCTGTGGCTTGTGGCTAGGGCCACAAGAGAGAGAATTTTCTGTCTCGAAGGAGCTAATGATCTCACAGAAAGCCTAACAAGTCACATGAGTGATAACAATAAAGGCACTTGAAGCATTTTGAATGTTCTCCATGTTCTAGAATATTCTATATACATCTTGTGTCTTGTTAAACCTGCCTAAGCCTCATCACAATCCTGTAAGATGAATGCTATTGCCATCAACATCTTATAGGCGAGGAAATGGGTTTAAGAAGTTAAGAGGCTCCCTTAGAATCATACAAAGAATGGGTGATATGCTAATTCCTGGAACTCCAGCTTCAGGAATAGATGCTCTAAGTTGGTGCTGCATTGGGAATGCACTGAAGAGGGATGGTTGGCACCTGGGGCGATGGCAAGGAGCAGCGCCTTGAGGCAGCGGGCACACGAGCCTGTCCGAGGCTTCCCAAAGTGGTCAGCATGGTAGGGAAGTGGCTGGGCTTTGTTCATCCTCTGGATGGCATCATAGGCTGTGGGATTGCCTTGCAGCGCTTCTCTTGTCCTGTGAGGTCCCTCACGAAGAGGCGATTGCATCTCTGTTCTGCATGTGGATCCAGGGATTGAGAAAACGTTCTGCAAAGAGGAGGCGATGCTCTCATCCGCGCGCCCAGTTTCAAAGCCCAAACACCGCTTTGAAAGTCAGTTGCGTGCAGTTGAAAACCTTTTAGGAGCTGTTCAGAAGGAACGTGGCACCTTTCCCGGTCTGGGGCTAAGAGCCATGCCTTGCTGGTCAGAGCAGAGACTGGAATAATTGACTCTCAAGCTGGAAAGCAGAGGCGTCTAAGACTAATTAGACTGCTGCGTCCCAGGTGTGTCTGGGTCCATGGAACTGTAACATTCGCGATAAACAACACATGCGGCAAAAGGAGCACCTCCAAACAAGGCAGGCTAAGGCTGAATAGCTGGTAGTTAAATAACCACTCCCTTTCCTTGGCCCCAGTGTCCGCAGAGGCAGATGGCAGAGACATGGCAGGGAAAACAATCTAATAAAGCCTTCTGTGATCACCAGGCTCATGTGGGGAGAGGCAAGGCAGATGTCTCTCTTCTGGAACTTCTCTGGTGGAAGATGGGTAATCCAGGTCGTGAGAGCTCCCACACAGTTACCTAACAGATCTCTAACTCACTGGGATATTTGCTTCAGCAAGTGAACCCCGAACACCGAGAACTCCTATCCCACTCCTCATGCTGTCCACAATCTAAACTGTGCTGTCCAGTGAAGAAATCCTTGCTTAGGAGGTGAACTCCGGAACGAAGGAAGGAAGGAAGGGAGTCAGGCCCTTCAGAGAGAAGGCCGCAGAACGCCCACCTCTGAGGGGACGAGTTTCGCTCACTTTGCGGCGCCTTCCTGAACCTTCGCCCTGATCTTCCTGGCTTCTGCCGTCCCAGTCCCTGTGTCTATCCGTCCCATCACGAAGGCCTTCTACACAGTCATCCCTGCTCTGAGCTTCGCACCTGTGATCGGTTCTAGGCGCATCCCCGCTTCCTCTGCATTTCATTTTCACCTTGCTTTTTGGAATGGATGGCTTCTCAAGCGGGGAAGCGAACCTGAGAATGGGACTTTAAAGATGCAAATCAGCTGAGCGGGGCTTTGGAGCCGACCAATACAAGCAAGGGGCTGGGTCAGCGAGCTCAGAGGCCAAGGCATTCTGTGTCACCACATGGTCTAATGAGAAAAGCTGCAACCATGGTAAATGGCTTCCAAATTTCATTCTACTGTAAAGCCAAATACATAGAGAATGACAGTCAACTTGAGTCCTTCTTTAGTCTCAACAGATAGAGCTGAAGGGTGTTTTTTTTTTTTTTAACCTCTACAAGGTGGGGGGCAAATATCTCTTGGGAAATGCAAATGCAAAGGCTGAGGTTTCTTGTCCCTGTTGTTCTGGCCTAGTCTCTGTGGAATTTGATCACTTAACTAGGATCCATCTAATCTGAATTTTTACTGTAGTCGTTGAAACTGTCTTAGATATCCTAGCCACCAAGGATAGCTGAAATCATCCCGTTGCTGTTCATCCAGGGGGACACCTGACTCAATTAGATAAAAGCTGCTGCAGTGGGAGGATTTGAATCTCAAAGCAGGGCCCCTGACACCCCACATCGTATGAAGATACAAGTGCACAGTTTACAGGACTGATATGTTTAGACCTCGCTTATTACATTGTGCTGGGAACAGGGGGTGGGGATGGTGAAGGAGGCTCAGTTTAAATCAGGCTGGGCATTTCACTGTAAGATCTATAAAAGGGATTATAACTAAAGGTAGTGCTAGAGAGTCTTCTTCCTGTCTGATTCTCACTGATGTCCTGGTGGCTTTCCCAATCTGATTGTCTTCATAGCTCGGTGACCTTCATCTGTAATAGAGGCTAACGTGAATATCCTAAAGACAGGAGAGCAGCTTTTCTGAAAGGGAGCCTTGATCTGCCTTTTCCTCTCCTGTTTAGAGGCTGATTTTCATGTTGCCCTTTTGGTAGATGGATGTGATATA
>PVKN010037348.1:0-11264 GCA_004027915.1 Capromys pilorides
ATAAGTGAAAACATCAAGAAAAACAAAAGTTGTGGAGTACCATTGGGATATCCCGGCAGGAACAAAATATAGTAAATAACTGGATCCTTACCAAAAAATAAGGTCATCAACAGAATAACAGAATAGGAAATAAGAACTGTGATAGTATACCTCCAGAATCTAAGAGGACTTCATATAACAAGAAACTAACAAGAAATAAGATACATTATGATAGTAGCTACTACCACTAGCCTCATTGGTACAAGCACAATAAAAATTATAATAAGAGGATATGCTCAATAAGTCAGCCACACTAGTGAGGGTCAGTTAGAGCTGTGAGGGCCACAGATGCTCAGAAAAGTACCTTCGAGTTGTGGGAAAAAAAAAACAACCTAACATTTTCCCCATCTCTCTGGCATTAATAGGGTCTAGTGTAATTAAATAGCCTCTGCTGAACATGAATAATCTGCTTGATAGCGTAAACCCAGCATATTGCGCAATAAATGCTTACAACTGTTTTGCAAACCTTGACAAGATTATACATTTAGCCAATCATTATCAATTGATGTTTAAAAATGTTTAACAAGTGGCTGGTGCTGGATCTGAAATCCACAAAGTTCCAGCCAAAAAACATTGGTCACAAACTGAGAAATATAACTTTGCAATAAAAAATTGCGTTCTTTCCTTTAATGTTGTGGCCAGTCTTAATGTCACCACTGGTGCAGCAACTGGCAACCTGTGACAATACGCACTATAAAATCACAACACCACCTATAAGAATAATTTTGACAAATATATTTAACCGGAATTTAATGAAGGCTTTAAATTTGACTCCTAGATCACAGAGATTATGCTGGAAAAGGCACAAGTGAAAAACCGCAAGAAAGGGATCACACAGGCATGAGACGTTAAACAGAACCATTAGGGGGGCAGCAAATCAGGTCATCTTAAAAGGTGCTTTCCAGGAATGGAAAAGCAGTCCGGTGTGGTGGTGCAAACCTGCAATCCCAGCATTTAGGAGGGTGAAGCAAGGGGATCCTGGCAAATATAAGGCCAGACTGGGACACACAGTGAGAACCTGTCTCAAAAAGCCAAAAATAAATAAATACTGAAGGATTTAACAAAACATTTTTTGGGGCCTGCCATGCTGGCCCTGCCCCCAGGGCACACTGAGCTGGCAATTGAAACTGGACGTGGTGGCATGCGGCTGTAATCCCAGCTCTTGGGAGGCTGTAAACAGAAGGATCAGTAGGAGTCAGATCTAACAGTGAGACCCTGAACACCCTGTAGACCCTTCACTAAAATACATATATATATATATATATATATATATATATATATATATATATATGTTGATTGATTGAATTTTGAGGCAGATAGACCTCCGAAGTAGAATAAACACTTGCCTGGCAAGCACAGGGTCCTGAGGTCCTGAGTTCAATCCCTGATATCGCAAAGAGAGGCAGAGAGAGAGAAATTTAAATATGGATTAAGCATTAGGTGACATTAATTAATAATTTTGTTAGGTGAGATAACATCCCTTGTGTTATATAAGATATTTCTAAAAAAACATTTAATGTATAATTATGATGTTGTATATATTTTATACAAAATAAAAAAGCATGAGCAATGTGATTTATATGTACAAATTAGCTTTTTATTTTAAGACAAAATCCCTACTGTGCACAGGGTGAACTTGAATTTTTCTGTCCTCCTGTGCTGGTATTACAGACAAGCGCCACCATGGCCAGCTGTGAATTAGCTTTTATCTGCAAATGAGAAGCAGAAGCAGCATTTGAAGTCTGGTCAAAAGCCTTCCAAGTGTAGCTGTTGCTCACTTCAACTACCTGTGTCACTAGTCACCTACATCATTAAAAACTATTTTGCACTGGTGAAATGGCAGGTACTCAGTACATGTAAATGGGTAGGTATATTAAAGATACACTGGTCCTGAATTCTCCGGCTGTATTACTGTGCACCTGTATTACTTACGCCCTGTATAAACCTAGCATGCAAGTTGCTTGTCAGGTAACCTCAAAAAAAAGAAGAGCTAAACTTCACCAAGAAGATGCACACGTAGTGTGACTGCGTTGTTGGCATCTTCGTGCTAAAAAACATTCTTCAATCTTGAAACTCAACCTGAAGTTTGCTTGATTGCTTCACTGAAACATTTCACCTTAGGTTTGAGTAATAAGGAAAGAGACACAGAGTCTCCACCTATTTGATTAACTACCAAAGGAAGCTAATTGTAAATGAGCAATCAGCTAATGGCAGTCTGCAGACCTCTGCTCGAGAGGAACACAGAGCACCTGTCTGTATCCATGCATCTGAACAGTGCTATGAGTGGTGTGGACTGTTCTCAAGGACCTCACGGCACGGAAAGGCAAAACTTGAGACCATAAAGCTTTCGTGGTTTTAATTTATATCAAAGAAATTTTAAGGAAAATTTTAACTATTATTTTATTGCATCTTATACACAAAAGTAATGTCTAAATGTCTATTCAAACCAAAATCTAGTACTTAGTTCCACTGCTTAATTCCCAATACCCTGCATTTGTAATTTTCCCAGAGAACATGACATTCACTAAAACAGATTCATAGGATTTTTCAACATCTAAAGTGCATGTGTGTTTGCTCTTGAAGTTAATCATAAAACATATTATGCCTCCTATTTCCACCGAAGTGAAAAGCAAAGAATGTTTCAGAGGACTTTGGATTCCATCTTATTAACTGATCATAAATCACTGCTTGCCATTTATATGCTAATTCTGATAAGTCCAAGGGAGAACAACCTCAGGTCCTTTGTTAAAGAAAACATTCCTGGTACTGAATCTTGTCAAAATAACTCCCAGCCCTGTAAAAGCGTAAAAGGAAAAAGAAGCTGCATCATATTAGATCACTCAGGACTTGACACTCCTGCCGAGCAAGCTACATATTTTTAAAAATCAAAGGTCAGATGTCAAACCCTTCCAACTAAGTGATGATTTAAGAGTCCCTAGTTACAATTTTTAAAGAGTATTCTGGCTTCCAATGCCATCTACTATTAACCCTTTAGACATGAAAAGACTTATACAAATGAGCAATATATAGTTTATTCTTTCAATTTGGAAATAATCACACATTCTTTAGATACAAATTTACCCACATTTTATGCAATAACCCTACTCCTAAAAGACTGTCTGACTACCGAATATTTGTGGATCATATATTTGAATGTTACCAGGAGTCCTTACTTAAAATAATAATGTCTAAGACAGTTAATGGAAACAAAAATCCTGTGTAATATGGATAATCATTCACATTAAGTTGTGGGTGTGTTGGGATATTAAAGTTATATTTGATTTATCTCAAGTGCACCTAGAATATCTAAAGATGAAGATACATATATGCTTAGGCTTACACATAATCTAGCTAAACACATGAAAATTTAAATTTGCTGATATTCCTTGTAAGAAAGCTTGAGTATAACTTAAAAATAAGCTACTGTGTTATTTCTTTTTAGTCCCTCAGCAAATCTAGGGTTAGAAAGGCCACCTGAAGAAAGGGTGACCTTTTCCTCCAAGACAATATGGCTGTCATTCACTCTGCTTCCACTAGGGAAGGAGGAGCTTTGAGATGTGACCATGTCATTCAGCTTTTCTGCAGAGTTAAGAAAGAAAAGGGTGTGCCTTAGGCCACCCAATGACTCCTGTCCAGTTCAAAGTCGGCTTCCTTCCAAAGCAAAGTGAAACTGTCAGCATTTTCAGGAACATTTAAGGAAAATTAGTTATAAAGGACTCTTTCAAGAAACATGGAAAAATGCATGGGTTAGTCTGTCTGAAACATCATGAACTGAGTAGATTGTTGTGGCTATGAATTTCTTCAGGTGTTCTTTGTCACAGATGCATTTTCTTTCTTCTATTTTGAAAAATAATTTTTTGGGACACATCTATCTGGGTTATAGGAGGTGTTGTTGTTGTTGTTGTTGTTATTGTTGTTGTTTTTAGCTCAAAATACTTCACTCCAAGTTCTGTTTGGCTTCAGAGTTTGTGTTGAGAAGTCTGCTGTGACTCTGATGGGCTTTCTTTGTAGGTGATTTGTTTCTTTTCTCTAACAGCATTTACTTATTCATTTATTTTTCATTTATGTATTTGGTACAGTGTCTCACTATACATCTCAGACTTGTAAT
Source organism: Capromys pilorides (assembly GCA_004027915.1). NCBI lineage: Eukaryota > Metazoa > Chordata > Mammalia > Rodentia > Capromyidae > Capromys > Capromys pilorides. Next base: position 4,148 of record PVKN010037348.1, read on the forward strand.
GATCCTCTTATTTTCAGCCACCCAATGCTGCGTTTAAAAGTGTGCACTATCACGCCCAGACTCATTTGCCATCTCAGTGCATCCCAAGTCTAGGACCAATGCAGCATGCAGGCCCTGTGATTAACCCCTGGTTCCTGCACCTGCCACAGCAGGCACTTAGTCTGCTGAGCTATCTCACTGGCCCTGCTAATAGGTTCTAGTATCCTGATCTTGTGTTGAATTTTTAGCATTCTGATTATTATATGCCTTTCTGAAGGTTTTTTTTTATTATTGTGGTTTATTGGAGTTCTATATGCCTCACATATGAGTGTGTTAAGTTCTTTTCCTGTTATGACTCCTGCAAACAGCTTTTTTATGTTTGCATTATCTCCTGTTTCTTCATTGACTGTGATCAACCTTATGTTATTCTCCTTTGCATTATCCAGCACCTATTGACTGATTTTTCATGGCCCCTTGCTATGTTTAAGAAATTTTTCTTTTCATGATCTCTAAGCACAATCTTGTCTTCTAGATCTGATCATCTATCCTCACACTGGCTCATTCTGCTGTATATGTTTCCATGGAATTTCTAATCTCTTAATTATCTGTTTAAATCTAATTCATGCACTGCATTTCTTTCATATATTGGTCATTTATGGTTTCCATCATTTCCTTAATCTCCTCTATTATTTTTATCTGTATTTTTTCCTAGAGTCAATAACCATGTCTGTTATTATGGTCATCATCTCTGCAGCTACCTGAGAAATTATTTCTAATTTGATTTTTGAGCCTTATTCATCTGCTTTGTTACTGCCACCATTACCACTTCAGAGTCCAGGTAGGTGGCTTTCAAATTGTTCCACCACATTATTGCCTGGGTCTGCCTTTGGCCAGCTGAAAGGCTGGTGTTTCATCTTGCTTAAGTGTCTTGTTACATTTTTTAAAGTCTAATTCCTGGGTTGATGCTTATAAATTGCTTATGGTAGGAAGCATTATTACAAGTATTTAAAACCCTTAAGAAATGATCACTTTTCTTCCAGATGCTCTTGACTTTTAGATTTTGAACCTATTGCAAGATCCTATATCTTCAATTTATTGGAGGTGAAAGGCTATTGCCTATTTGGCCTAACCTCTGGTCCCTTGACATTGACCTACAGTACTGCTTATGACCCTTAGACTTTTTCAGTCTTGACATATCAGGAAGAACAACTTATTAGAGCAATTATGGCACCCTGGCTAAAGAAGTACAATAAAAAAATAAAAATAGCATAAAACAGCCTAGAAAATGATAAAATGTGTATTATCATGTCACCTTTAACATATGAATATGTCATCTTTAACCATATGATCATACTTGTGGTCCTATCATAAAATCTAAAACAAGTCAGAAAATTGTATAAAATAAACAAGCTCCCAATCAGGTGATTTTATCCACAGAGGAAAAAATTTAAAAGGGAAGGTGTTGGGGGAAACAGAGAATTAAAAGAAGAACAAGGCTGGAAAACAGAGGAAGTTTACTCTAATTTCCTTCATTAGAGGAAACTAATGAAAAAGACAGGCAGGGAAGAGAGAAGAAAGAAAAAAGAAACAGAACAGAAAAACAAACAAAAAACCTGGAAACAATATTCACATTCCTATGAAAGCAAGAACAATCAAGAAAAAAAGAAAAAAAAAAAAAACAAATAGAAAAAGAAACAAAAATGTTCACTCCAGAGTGCATCTCTGTTGTCACTGGTAGAAGAGGCAGACAGACCTGAGATCTGTGTTGACTGATCCCAACAAGGCAGCTGTAGAGTTGCTGTGGGGCAGTAGACGAGCCTAGCAAGACCTCACCTTTAGTTCCACTGAAGTGTAGACTGCCTTCATTATGAGTCTGGAACCTCAGTTGTTCACCCTGCAATACTTCATGTACCTCCTGCCAATCTGAACGCAGCTCTTTCACACCTTGGCACTGGGAACCACTAGGGAAAGCCAGCCAGCAGCTACTTTGAGTTCTAAACTCAGCTGGCTTCTCTCCAGGATGCCTACCAACCAATCACCATCTCCTAGGGAAAGTCTGAGCCCCAGTAACTCACCAGACCCTGCAATCCGTTGTGTCCACTGCTCCACTTCACTGGTGCACTTCTCTGTGGAGCCCTCTGGAGTTTCTAGTAGTCACCATGTGCTTGTAGGTTTGAGCCACTGCTGCCACACAGTGGGTCAGTGGTCAGGGAGAAAGCACCACCTTGTTTTTCATTTCTCCCTCTCTCTCTCTCTCTCTCTCTCTCTCTCTCTCTCTCTCTCTCCCCCCCTCGCTCTCCCTGTGGGCTTCAATTCTCATTTCAGATCCTTGCTGGGTCCTGTGGACCCAACTGCCTCCTTCTTTTCCTCTTGTTGAGATATTTCAGTCTCTGGACACCAAAGCTTGGAAAGGCTGTTGCTCTGCTGCTTGCCACTCTGCCTTCCTCCTGGAAGTCCCTTTGAGTAGATTATAAACAGCATGCATTTATTTCCTGCAGTCTAGGAGACTGAGAAATCCAAGATCAAGATCTTCTCTCATACCCCTGAAAGCCCCCATGTCCTACTACCATCACATGGGCAGTTAAAGGTTTCAACCCGTGAGTTGTAGGGGACAGAAAAATTCATACCATAACAATGGGTACAATTTTCCAAGACCATTAGTGTTTTCTTGTTTGGCTTTGGGATTTGACTTTGAGTTTTGGTGGGTTTTTGTTCTATTCTTCTTCTTCTTTTTTTTGTTTTTCTTTGCTTTGTTTTGTTTGGCTGTTTATGATCTTGGTGCAAGGTTCATCTGAAAATGAACCTCAGCTTATCCCTGGTTCTTTCTTTCAACTTTACTTTGAGATAGGGTCCTACTCAATTTCCCAACCTGTCCATGCACTTGTGATCTTCTTGCCCCTGTCTCCTGAGTCCCTGGGATTACAGGTGGGTACCATCAGACCCAGCATCATCAACTATAAAGTGGAAAGCAAGCATTGTTCATCTTGAATTTTTAAAACTTTCTCCTTCCTATTTTAATCAACTCCAGAAGGCTGCTTCCTTTTGGTACCTGATGGTATTAGCTGCACCCTTGACTAAGTTGCTCTGGACACAAACATATATTATCTGATTCATAGCCCTCAGGAAGCTCAAGCCCTCACCCACTATTTACCTAAATAAAAAACAATCCCCTTGGATTGCATTTCTCTTCTTCCTGACTCTTGTCACCCACAATCCATGGAATTGAGTACTTTAGTGAACAGTTTCAAGCAGTCCCAATCCATTATTTTTAAATTGGAGAACTATCTTTGACAATTGTTACAAAACTGCCCACTGCAGGAGTTCCACATCAGGTCCACACTGCATTTTCTCTAGCTAGTTTTTGCCTTCCTAAAAGAAGGTTAGATCTGAATGAAACCATAAATTTCTCTTCTGTCTTTCATCATAATTTTATATTTCTAAAAAATTCACCCAGAGTTGGGAAGATAGCTCAGTAGAATAAGCTTTTGCTTGGCAAGAGCAAGGGCCTGAGTTCAATCCTGGGTACCACAAAAAACAAAAATAAATAAAAAATTCACCCATGTTTTCTGATCCAAATAATAATAAAAGTATGTTGTATATTTTCCCATATACATTTTACACACACACATATATATACATTTTTAAATTAACTGGTTCTTAACCTTTACCCAAAATATCATATTGACAATATATTTTCTTAGCTTATATCTCCTCTAACAATGTATTTCTGTACATCAAAATAGTAATCTTCTTAAAACATCTGTGACCCTTGCCCTTGGGGGACTGAGGCAGGAAGATCATGAACTCTAAGCCAGCCAGGGCCTCACAGTAAATTCTAGGTCAACCTTGACTATGTGGTGAATCCTGCCTCAATCAATCCATCTAAACTATTATTTTCATGGATCATGGTAATTTTTTAAAAAAATAGCTGCATGGTAGTTTTCTTACACTGATCTTTAGAGGTAAAGCCACAGGAAAAAAAATCCATAACAAATAAAATATTGAAAATATTAATTTTACATAGTATCTGTGTGTGGTGTCACTTGCCTGTAATCCAAGCACTCAGGAAACTGAAACAGGAAGATTCCAGGCTCTAAACCAACCTTGACTACATAGTAAGACTTTAAACAAAAATAAGTAAATAAAAATTTATACATGAAGGTAATTTTTGTCCTTTACCTATTTGCGTCTTGCACTGGAAGAAAAAAATAAATAAATGCCAAGATTTTCAAATCAATGTAAAATAGGTAAGTCAGTCAAATACTACTTCCTATATGCTAGATAAAAGCAGAGATAGGCCTACTTAGCATAGAAGCATAAATAGGGGCCTCTAAGTAAGAATTAGAGTGATTTGTTAAATGACACGATCTAAAATTCTGAAGGACCAGGTCAGAAAGCATTACAGTACAAGTAAAAAGATTTTGTTTAGAAATCATCACATAGTATTTCGCAAAGTTGTGATCATACAGATCGTTAGAGAGATAAAGCCCAGATCCTGGAGGGTCTGACTCATTAAGTGCAGGGCCAGGCCAAGAATCTGTGTGTTTAGTAATATCCCCAAGAAATTCTTACCTTAAGGCCGAGTTTCAAAACACTTCTGGTCCATCTAAATAGAAGCCTGGTTGCTTGGCAGGGCAGCAGCAAGAAAACAGTCTCAAGCAAGGCTCTGTGTTGCCAAAAACAGATCCGTGTGTGTAAGCTTTGAAGTTGCCCGGAAAGACAAAAGACTCAATATGAATTTGCTGACGAGAATAACAGTTTTGTAAGAAAACTCTAACAGCTGAAAGAAAAGCTGGATTTGAGGAGCTTAATGTCGGTCCTGGAGGAGAAGAATTACAAAGGCCTTAATTAAAGAGTGCTTTTGAGTATAGAAAAAAGGGAGTAGAGAGGCCGGAAGCGACACATAAGCGTAAGCAAGAGACCAGGGAAGATTCCCAGGAAGTGAATTGAATAACTTGTTAAGCAGCCTGCCTTTCATGAATGCAGAACATTCAAGTAAAACACAAAATTAAACAAACAAAAACAGGAAGTCCAGTTTTAGAAAGACTAAATTTTATTGAAAATTCAAGGGTACAACTCTGTCCAAAACTCAAAAGAAAGATTTGGAAAGATGGAGAGATTGTCATGCAAGAGTGGGGCGAATTACATGGATCTGAGAAGAAACCCAGAGAGCCCTGGAAGAGCTAACATTCAATGTTGAAATGGGGAGGTGGGAAAAGGGGGTGTCCATTAGAAAACAAATAGAGTTAATGTTGCCTCAAAAGACAAAAGCCGATGGCTGAAGGAGAAAGTGTTTGTCACTGCTGCTGCGATACAGAAATCACGCAACGTTGGTGTGATAGGGAGCAGAGCATCTCCCTTACATTTTGCTGCTGGGCCGGAACATCAAGTGTTTCCTTCACAGAGGCTGCTTCTCAAGTAGGGTTGGACAGGGAGAGAAGTTGAACCTGGGTTGGTAAACCTATGGTCACGAATGCCCAGCTTCACTTTTCAGCAATCCTTGACTTTCCACTCTCAGGAGTTTTCATTGCTTAGTATTTTCTTCTATGCTATGAGCTGTACCAATATCTTTCCAATGAACATTGTTTTTGCCCTAAGTCATCTGAGTATTTCTCTTTTCTATACTTAGTATCCCAACCCAATAAAACTATTGTTGTGAGCATCTCAGTGTTGATTTTCTAAATTGAAATAGAAGAGGGGCGGGGAGCTGGAGAGATAGCTCAGGGGTACAAGTGCCTGCCCAGCAAGTGCAAGATCCTGAGTTCAATCCCCAGTTCCGAAAAAAATAGAAGAGAGGGAGATGATGGATGTAACAGTCACTGAGTAGACAGAAGGAGATAAAATTTACCCATAATTAGCCAGGTGTGGTGGTACATGCCTGTAATCTCAGGTCTCAGGAATCTGAGGCAGGAGAATCATTGGGAGTTTGAGGCCAGCCTGGGCTACATAGTTTAAGACTGCCTCGAAACGCATAGCAAGACCCTGTCTCAAAAAGGTTAGATAAATAAAATTTACTAAGAATTTGAGAAATTGCCTTTGAATTGAGCAACCTCTTCTTCCACCAGGCAACCAAGTAGCAACACTCATAAGTAAGCTTATAGTAAGGAAAAGAGAAGGGAACAGTTCTCCCTTCAGGTGTCTGGATTTTCTTAATGTGATGGGCAGAATTATCAGCTGCGTGTAAGAGGCTGGCAGGACGAAGCTCTGAGGGAGGAGGAAAACGTTTGACTCAGCCACTGTGGACGGATCACACACGCGGGCAGCCCTGGTCATAGCATCAGTGGGCGTAGCCATGTGATTTTTCTCTAGCAGCTCAGCTTCTCTGTTGCAGGGTGAGAGAAGCAGGATGGAGCCTAGAGAACAATATTAAAAGCTCACCGGTGTCAGGAGGACAGGGACTGATTGATTGGGAGGAAATACAGGACTCAGAGGACATGGGTCATGAGGTCAAAGAGCAAGCACAGTTCAACTAGGGACAAGGAAGCTCTCAAAAACAAATGGGTGAGGAAAAGCAGATGTGTTGCCTAAACACAAGGCCTGGACTGGGCCCAAGATTCACTCTTCTGCTTCTGCTGTGGGTCCTAAATCTTTTTCTGTGACTTTCACTTGCAAGCTAGATGGCCACTTGGTGGGGCTCTTGCAAAGAGAATGTAAACCTGCTGGTTCACTATTAAGATCCACTGAAAAACAGATTCCATGTAATTATGCAATTCATTCTAGCCTACTCCAGGAAGTCGTGGGTTTACCCCAAAATATTTTTTCACATATTTTTATAAGTTATCTGTTCCCTATTAACTCCCGCACAACATTCAGCTGATCTCTGATTCTCTGAACAACAAAGATTTGAGAATTTTACCTGGTATTAGCAGGGCATTGTTCCCTCAATCACAATCGTGACCCTAACTCTTTGTTTCTGTTGTTGCTGTTGGCTGTTGGTGCTGGTGCTGGTGCTGGTGGTGCTGGTGGTGGTGATGCTGGGGATTGAGCCTACCCTGCACCATATCCTCAGCCTTGTCCCCCTTTAATTTCAAGACACAGTCTCACAATGTCACTAAATTGCTTACTTGGGACTCCAACTTGCAATCCCCCTGACTCAGCCTCCTGGAGTGCCAGGATTACAGGCATGTGCCACCATGCT
>PVKN010037349.1:0-11261 GCA_004027915.1 Capromys pilorides
TTTTTTTTTTTTTTTTTTTTTTTTTTTTGGTATTATGGCCAGCTCAGCCTGCTCTGGGGGTGGGGTGGCACAGCATGTGGAACCAGGGATCAAACTGCAGTCCCTGTGGTTGCCTAAGCTTTTCTAAGCAGGCACTTTAGACTGCTGAGTCATCTTGCCAGCCCCTCCTTCAGAAGATTTAGTATTTTTTTAACAAAAATATTTTGACTGTAGCTTTGTGCATAGGGATAGACATAGGTCTAGTTTTAGCTTTCTGCATCTGGAAAGCCAATTTATTAAAGAGACTATCTTTTGTCCAGTGAGCCTGTTTGGCCCCTTTATCAAAGATAAGGTGGCTGAGTATGGTTGTAGTTGTGTCATCTTCTAATCTGTTCCACTGATCCTCACGTCTCTTGCTATACCAGTACAATGCTGTTTTTATCACAGTAGCATTAAAGTATAATTTCAGGTTAAGGATTGTGATATCTCTTCCCTTTGTTTTGTTTCCCAGGAATATTTTTTATATTCTGGGCCTCTTCTGGCTCCAAAATAATTTGAGGAAAGTTTTCTGTAGTTCTGTGATGTATAACAATTGTATTTCAATTGGGACTGCATTGAATCTGTATAGCAGTTTTGGGACTATGGCCATTTTCACGATGTTGGTTCTTCCTATCCAGGATCATGGAATATTTTTCCATTCTCTCAAATCCTGTTCAGTCTCTCTCAGAGTATCATAATCTTCAGTGGATAAATATTTTACTTCCTTTGTGAGATTCCTAAGTATTTCATTTTTGTATATTATTGTAAAAGGTGTGGTTTCCCAAATCCTCTGTATGTTCATTCTTTGTTTACAAATATGCTACTGAATTTTGGGTATTGACTTTGTGTCCTACATGTTGCTGAATTTGGTGATTAAATCTACAAGAGTCTTGGAGTTTTGGGGATCCTCTATGTAAAGTATCATGTCATCTTCAAATAATGATAATTTCACTTCTTCTTTTCCAATCCTTATTCCATTTATTTCTCTCTGTTGTCTATTTGCTCTGGCTAATGTTTCCAGAACTATATTAAACAGGAGTGGAGACAGTGGACATCCTTGCTGGTTCCTGATTTTAAAGTGAAAGACTTCAGTTTTTGTGCATTTAGTATGATGTTGGCTGTTGGTTTCTCATAGCTGGATTATATAAAGTCGAGATATAGAGTATCTATTCCAATTTTCTCTATGGTTTTTATCCTGAATGAATGTTGGACTTTATAGAAAGAATTTTCTGCATCTATTAAGATGACCATGTGGTTTTTGTTCTTGGTTCTATTGATGCAGTGTATTGCATTTACGGATTTGTGTATGTTGAACTATCTCTGCATTCCTCGAATGAATACCACTTGGTCATGATGTAGAATATTCTTGATGATTTGCTGTATTGTTTGCTAGTATCTTATTGAGGATTTTTGCATCTATATTCATTAAAGTGATTAGCCTGTAGTTCTCTTTAGATCTCTGGTTTTGGAATCAGGGTAATGCTTACCCACAGAAATCATTTTGGGAGAACTGCACCCCTTTAGATTTTATTGAAGAGTTTGAAAAAAGTTGGCATTAAATTTTCTCTAAATTTCTTATAGAACTCTTCTGTGAATCCAACAGGCCCTGGGCTTTTCTTTGTTGTAGGTCTTTTAAATTACATTTTTAATTTTGTTTCTCATTATTAGGTTATTCAGAGTTTGTATATCTTCTTGACTCAGCTTTGGCATTTCATATGTATCTGCAAAACTGCCCATTTCCTGTATTTTCCATCTTGTCAGAGTAGAGATTTTGGAAGTAGGTATTGATCTTCTGAATTTCTCTAGGGTCTGTAGTATTTTATAGAGATACATAATTAGCATCTCAAGAGGCAAAGAACAATAAACAAAGCCCAGGGACAGCAGTGGTTTGGGAATCCCAGAAAGCTGAGATTCAAGGAGAAAGATAACATCTTACCCTGAAGGTTTTCCATTAGCAGTCTCCTCCCTTGCTTGAAACTTTTGTAATTAGTATTTGTGTGAACCTAGCATTGGGCAAATGGAGGTCAGAGATTGTAACACTTCTTCACTAAAGTGATTACGCACCTGAGCACATTCCTTGACCCCCAAATAAAAGTGAGATATTTTTGAGGGTCGAGGCTCACTTTGAGAGCGACAAATCTCAGTGAGACCTCTGAGCTAAATTCATCGGGTCTTCTCGTCGTTCCTTTCAGCACCAACACATAACATGCAACAGTGTTTTCACCTTTTTCTTCCTTTGCTAAATTAATTAGGGTTTTTCTTTTCTTTTTTGATTAGGTTGGCTAAGGGTTTACCAATTTTATTTATTCTTTCAAAGAACCAACTCTGTGATTCATTTATATTATTTTCCTGGTCTCCAACGCATTAATTTTGTGCTCTAATATTTATGATTTCTTACCTTCTTTGAACTTTCATCTTGACTTGCTCTCATTTTTCTAGGAACTTTAGGTGCAGCATAAGATCATTTATTTGGGCTTATTCTATTTGCCTAATGTACAAATTTAGTGCTATAAATTTTCCTGTTAAGACAGACTTCATTGCATTTCACAGGTTTCGGTAAGTTGTATCTTACTGAAAATTGTAAATTTTTTTTAAATTTTTTCTTTAATTTCATCTGTGACTCACTGGTTGTTTAGGAGGATGTTATTTAATTTCTATGTGTTTATGCTGTTTTTATAGTTGCTTTTGTCAAAAATTTCCAGTATTAATGCACTGTGATCACATATTATGCATAGGATAATTTCAGTTGCTTTGTATTTACTTGAGTGCTTTGTGTGCTAGTATATGGTCTATCTTGGAGAATATCCCATGTGCAGCTCAGAAGAATGCGTACTCTGTTGTTGATGGGTGAAACACTTTATAAAGGTCTAACAAGTCAATTTCTTCACAAGTTTGGGTTAGTTCTGTTATTTCTTTGTTGACTTTTGCCTAGTTGATCTATCTCTTTGTGATAGTGGCATGTTAAAGTCCCTCATTACAATTATTGACCATTTGATTTTTCATGTCTGTTAAAATTTGTCTTATGTAGGATGGTGTTTCTACATTGGATACATCTATATTTATTATTGTTATATGTTCCTCTTGCAGTTTTAACAAGTATATAGTGATCCTCTTTTTCTTTTGGATGATTTTTTGTTCGATGTTGATATTGTGAGCAACCAGGATAGCTATCCCTGCTTTTTTCTGATTTTCTGTGGCATGAAGGATTGTTTTCCATCCTTTGATTTTTAGTCTATCAATTTCCTTTTGAGTTAGATGTGTTTCTTGTATGCAGCATATTGTTGGATTTTGTTTCTTAATTCACTCTGCTAGTCTCCTTTTTTGATTGGTGAATTGAAGCCATTTACATTGATGGTTATAACTGATACATGTTGGCTTCTCTTTGTCATGTTATTTCCCTGTTATAGGTTCCATGATTTTCCCTTTTAAATTGTTTGCTCTGTTTGGTGATTCCTTTCTGTTGTTCTTGAAGCTGTGATCTCTTCTGTCTCTTTCTAGAGTATCAGTCAGGACTCTTTGTGCAGTTAGTTTGTAGGTCATGAATTTCTTCAATTATTCTTTGTTATAGAATGATTTTATTTCACCATTGAATTTGATAGTTTTACAGGCTACTTCAATCTGGGTTGGAAGTTATTATGTTTCAGGACCTGAAATGCTTCTCTCCAAGGTCTTCTGCATTGGATGGTTTGTGTTAAGAAATCTGCTATGGTTCTGATGGGCTTTCCATTGTAGGTAATCTATTTCTTCACTGTAGAAGATTTTAGTATTCTATTCTTTTGTATTCTATTCTTTTGCTGAATTTTTGAGATCTTGATTAGTATGTGTCCAGGTCTAGATTTATTGATTATGGCTATGTGGAGTGCTATATGCTTCACTTAACTGTATGACAGGTTCTTTTCTCATGTTTGGAAAATTTTCTGCCAGTACTTTTATAAATAGTCTTTTTAAAAAGTCATTTGTGTTGTCTCCTGCTGCTTCATTGACATCTTTTATCCTTATATTATTTTTTTTTTTTGCATTGCCTTGTAGCTGCTTAATTGTTATTTCTTGGTTCCTTGTTAGTTTTAAGAATTTTTTTATTTTGCATTTATTAGTTGCAACACTGTCTTTGAGGTCTGAAAGTTAATCTTCAGTTTCACTCTAGCAGTTTTTCCAGCTTTCAATGGAGTTCTTAATATCTTGGTTATCTGTTTGAAGGTTTTTTGCATTCTAATTCTTTCCTGTATTATTCTTTCAGTACTTCCATCATTTTTCTATTCTCCTCCATTTTTGTTTCTATGTCTTCTTTAGCTGTGTTGAGCAATTCTTTCACAATTGTTGTCCTTTCTTTTTCGACCTGGAAGATTTTTGCTCTTCTTTCTTCTATAGCCTGATGGATTTGTTTCTTCACTACAGTTGCTATCATTTAGAGATTTCAGATGTGTGATATACAAGTTCTTGTATGTCTTTGTCTCCTGGATTTGTTCTGGGTGGGCTGGAGGCTTGAGATTGCCTTTTGCTCCTGTGTTTTGGCATTTTTGTACCTCACATTAATCACCCAGATAGAGTCCTGCAGGCTGCCCAGAGGCTGTCAAAGTGCAGAAATGGCTCCAGGAAATCTCTGTGCCTGCTGGAGCTGGGCCTGCAATTCACAGTTCTCTGCTTCCGGTAAGCCACTCATATTTCTCCTAAATTCTTAAAAGTTTGGACCAGGAGCAGAAGACTGATGGGAATTTCACAGTCTCTCTCTCTCTCTCTCTCTCTCTCTCTCTCTCTCTCTCTCTCTCTCTCTCTCTCTCTCTCTCTCTCAGTTTGCAGGTGACTGTCTGCCAACAACAAGAGATTATACAGGAGATCTCACCTGCAGAGGAGGAGTAGGAGAAGGAAGAGGAATCCCTCAATTCAAATAAGATGAGGGAGATGTATAAAATGTAAGAAACTGCAAAATTGTGCAGAAAATATGACCCAAATAAGGTTGTTGTAGTAGTGCAAGTTATGAATCTGTTTGATGGCAACGCAATGCCACACTTATGCAAAATCCTTAAAAGGAAGAAACAGCAAGTGTCATTGGATAGCTTTTTCAGTAAAGTTGCAAGAAAAGATAAAGATTGAATTGAGCCAATAGCATTGATTCTGTTAGTGGTATCGAACAGCACAATAATTCTTTCTCTTGTCTCCCCCACACCAACCATAAAGGTTTTCAAAGCTAAACGCAGGTTAACTGGCTTTTTTTTAAAACTTATTTTTCTTTATATTTTATACTTCCTGAATTATTATGTATTATGTTGCAGTATTGTAGTAATTTAATATGAAGAATTTTGGGTTATGGAATAAATCATTTAAGTTTCCATTACATACTTCTTAAGAGGAAATTCATCTTGATGTACAAATGCTATAACGCTTGATACATTGTGTCAATTTGAGAAATTCGGACACTTAACTAAGTGATCCAGCAGTTCTACATCCTCGGGCATAGAGGATACACCCTAGGGCAGCTGTTTACACCCTGCAGTGTGATGGTTGATTCATTTTGGCAATTTGAGAAGCTTAGAGGTTTAACTAAGAAACTCCGCAGGAGCCCAGGGTCCTCACTTTGTAAACATCCTTAGCCTGTGCAAAAGGCTAAGGGCCTGGAGATGGTTTGAGTGCTACACCCACCCTAGGGCAGGTAGCCTGCTTACAATATAAGGGAGGAAAAGAGGCTTGCCCTTCCCCTTTTTGCTCTTGTTGCTTTTGCTGTCTTCTGCCACATGAACTGTTGCTCCTCTGCCATGCCACACTGCTTTGGAGCCAGCCAATTGTGGACTGCAACATCTACCACCTATAAGCTAAATACACCTTTCCTTCATAAAGCTAGAAGGATTTGCAATGTGTTCATCAAAAAAAAGACATGTTTGAAGAGACAGATATATTTAACCTGCTTTACCCATTGCACAATGTGTACATGCATTGACGTATCACCCCACTATATGTACAGTTGACGTAGTCATCTACCTAGATCCTATTGGACTGTGTCCAGAAGCCCTTTTCACACCAACTATACCTCCCAGTAGATCAGCAAGTTAGGGCAAGGGACCTGCCTTCATGGTGACACTAACCTTCACACTAGCACAGCTCCTACTACTGTGAAGAAAGGAGATATTCAGCTGTCCCATGACATGTTTAGCAGAAAGGTGGTAATAACTTATCCAACTGAAAAATTTTATACACAATTTAAAATCATGGGGGAATACAGGGGTGTCAGGCAAGTAACAGATATATTATTTTACTTTTTTAAAGTTTTTAGATTTTTGGGAAAAGAGATCACTGAGCTACATCTCCAGACCATTAATTAATTAATTAATTAATTAATGACAATATAGTATAATGGACTAAGCACCTACTTAGGCAAGCACAGGAGCAAGGGTTTGATCCCTAGTACCGCAGATGCACTAAACCAACAACTAAATCCAGGCATGGTAGTGCATGCCTGTAATTCCAGAGCTAGGGAGGCTGAAAATAGGAAGTTCACTCTGAGTCCAACATGCATAGTGAGACCCAGTACCAAATACATTAAAAAATAATGAATTAACTAATTAACTAACTTTGAGATACAGTCTCACAAAATTGAAATTGTGCTCCTGCTGCCTCAGCCTCCAGGTGAACTGGAATTACAGGCGTGCACCACCATGACCAGCATGCATGTCTTTATTTTCAAGATCTAATCTCTTAGATTAGTTGTTGAAACAGTCCTGGGAAACACATAAACTGTTAAGAAAGTGGTTTACCTAGAAAATTCCAGGATATTAAGGATTTCAAAAGTGTATTCTTCTCCCATCTACAGGAAGACAAGACAAGAAATTATTACTTGAGGGAAAAAGTACTCATCTGGCAAAATAATTCACTCCCAAGCCGTAAAGAAACTTCACCTCTCAGAATATGTATTGTTTTCAAAACAGAAATGTTCTTGGAAGTCTGAGGAAACAGCAGTCTCTTCTGGTGAGAGCACTGTTTGCAATCTGGGTGCTCTTAAATTATACAGACCAAATACAATCCTTAGCACTCAGCTCATGTGAAGGGAGGGGTAACCCTAAGAGCAGTACACTCTGCATAAAGGCTCACAGCAGTGACAAGTTCTTTCATGACTTTTGCCACTACAGCTTCATGACTTGCCAGAGTCAAGATCAGTTTATCCACTAATATACCAGCGTAAAACATTGCCAATTTGCCACTACAGAATTTTAAGTAATGTCACAGTTATCCATGTATCAGGCACAAAGGACATAAAGATGAATTCATCAGCCTCTTTACTAAGAACCCATGGTCTAATAAATATCCCAATCCTTCACAATATTACTAGAAAAAAAAAATGAAAGTCTTGTCAAAATCTTGTGTTGCTTCCATCTTCCCCTGTAATATCAAAGACTTGTGGTAAATGGTTATCAAAACGGAAAATAAGAAATATATAAAATAAGACAAAAACGAGTAAAACACCAATCAAAAAAGATTAAATCATGTTAGTTCTTTATGAGAAAACATACAACTGATGATTTTAAGTCTTTAAAAGAGCTGATTTGAACTGTGTACTTTCTATGCACCTGACATTAATTCTAGGTACTTTCTCAGATTAAATAATGTAATTCTCACAAAGACCCTTGACATGCACAATAATAGAATAGGACAAATGTAGAGAGGTGAAGGAAGGCCCCTGAGAGCAATGACTGGGAAGATTTCAGACCAGGTAAGTGCACACACACTGAACTGCAGTGCACCTGTCACCTCCCCCCAGAAAAGTAGGTATGTGGAACACACTGGGAAGAGTGGGATCCAACTCACAGTTTCTATGGTGACAGTATATGGTGCTCTCATAGTGAAAACAAAGCCAAAGTTTTTTGCTCCTTTCACTAAAGCAGCTTCATCTGTCAATAAATAGTCATATTAATAAGAGTTGTGCAGATGCCTTAACACTGAATTAAATTTAATACAAGTTTATATTCTCCAGCACTAAACTACTGTATCAATTTTTAAACTTGGATTTTTTTATCAAAACTTCTTATGCATCCTTCTAGATACCAGAAAATATTCATCACAGAAGAAATTTGGTTAAATAAAGCCTTTTTCAGTGGGGCTAAGGTGAGTTTACCACCTTGATGCTAAATTCACCTTAATCATTTTCCGTCATAAGTTGGTTCTTGGGCCACTAATAACAACATCATATCATTTGGAAAGGCTTTAACTTTACCTCTGCTTTATTCTTGTTTATATTCAACAGTCTGCTGAGTCCCAGGTTTGGGGAACCCACTCCTCACTCTCTATAGCAGTCTCTGGGGCAAGGACAAGAAGCACTGGCATTTGCCAGCTACCCTGCCTAGGAGAATCCCATGAAGGAGGAAGGCGGGGCCAATTCAGGGCATGGAAGAAGCACCAGCCCCCACAGGCCTGAGTGGCTGTGTTCGGCACATTGTACTTACCTGGGGAGGAGGCCTGGTATATTATATTATTTCCATTTCTCTCAGGAATAACTGTGTTGCATAAGCATAATAAGGTAAAAAATTCCTTTATGTATTGATCTGTGGGCTAGAAAAAGTCACAGAAGTAGTGAGTTGCTTCTAACACCAGCTGTGTGAGAATGAGCTGCAATTTGTACCAAGGGACATTTGATCTCTAGAGCACATAAAATTGGGCACCAGAAGAGAAACAAGGCACACACTAAAAATGGGGCTGGGGGCTTTGACTTAAGGAGAGTGGAGGAGGTGGGGGAGACCTTACAGCACAGAGACCTTACAGAGGTTAGGTGGCCCTAACCTCTTGACCTCCTTGGAGAAATGGGATCTCCCAGGGCAAACAAACAGGGGCCTGGTAGAGAAAAGAGGTGTCTAGATTAGACAGTAGACAAGGGAATAACACTTGAGGACTATGGTTAGATTAAGATCCAGGCAAAAAGCTTAGCCAGATACTTGTATGATCATGGTGATCGTGGCACTCACTTGACAAAGGAACTGCACTTTCAAGGGCCCTAAGGCAAGAATTAGGTCTGTGTGTTCATGAAGCTCCTGGCAAATGTAGCTTTACCATCTTGAGCAAAGGAAACAATGGCGCAGAAGCAGGTTTGAAAGAAGTGCATTGTGATGAATTTTGATTAATTCTCAAGTGTGGTGCTCAGAAAGGTTTGAAACAAAGGAAGGACACATATGTAGATGCAGGCTTTAAGAGATCTATTTGTCGAGTGGATCAAGATTTCTAGTCAAGTAAATCAATGTGCTGGGATAGGTCAGTCAAGACACTGATGGCACAAAATACTACAAAACCAAGTAGTGGAAGTATAGAAAGGCTTAACAAAGGCTGCTAAAAGGCCTTGTATAATGTTTAAATTTGTTCTCATAAATTCAGTATGTAGCTCATAAAACTAGTGCAACTATACCTTTTGAATCTTATTGATTACAAAAAATGGTCGTCTAAGACTCCATTCTTTGGTTTCGAGAGCTACATTCTTTTGGAAATTATATAGGATTACTGTTCCAACTTAAAGTAAAAATAACACGCTTACATGACCCTTCTTAATGTTTGTCAATAATGTGGGATCATCCAATTCACGGGAAGATGACTGACTAGAAAGAACAGAGAAAATTACTTTTAACAAGAAGCTCAAGCAGTGCTAATTACCAAAGGCTGAAAGATAAATGCACGATGTCATCTTCTGTTTTCAGGAAGACCACACCTAAAGAGTTTATAGTGCCATAAGAAATATTTACAATTCTGTGACATGGTAGAGGGTCTCATGCCTCGAACTGCAAGATAGCATTAGAAAATGTCTAACCTTTTGCTGAAACTAGGTTGAGCAGCCTTAATCTGAAAATCCAAACTCCTCCTGAAAATCCGAAACTTTTTCAGCACCAACCTGATGCCATGAGTGGAAAATTCCATAGCATGAAACAAATACATGTTTTGTTTTGTCCTTCATGTACAAAAGTATTTAAACTGTATACATAATAGTTAAGAACCTTAAGTTCTAGTGTTTTGTAGCACAGTATAATGACATAATTAATAACCATTTATTGTATATTTCAAAATAGCTACAAGAGGCTCACCAGATAGCTCAACAGACTAAAGCACCTGCTTAGGCAGAGCGCATGGCCTGGGTTCAATTCCCAGTGCGATGTGCCAGCCCTGCCTCCAGGGCATACTGAGATGGTGATTGACACTAGGTGTGATGGCACGTGCCTGTAAACCCAACACTGAGAAGGCTGAAAACAGGAGAATCGCTACAAGTCCGATCTACATAGTGAGACCCTGTAGACCCTACACTAAACACATAAAAAAAAAAAAAAAAGCTATAAGAAGACCCATGAGATGGCTCAGCAGACTAAGTGCCTGCGTAAGCAAGTGCAGGGGTCAGGATTCCATCCCCAATACCACAGGTCCATTGAGTCAGCCACTAAGACCAAGCATGGTGGTGCCAACTGGTTACCCCTGTGCTGAGGATTAAAATAAGAGGATCACTATGAACCTGAGCTTCGTAGTGAGACCCTATACTAAACACATAAAATTTTAAAAAAATAGTTACAAGAGAGGATTTTCAATGTTCTCAGCAAAAAGTAAATGATGAATCTTTCAAGTTGTAAGTAAGCCAGTTACCCATATTTAATCATTACACGCCTTATACAAATAGTTAAAATATTATAATATAACCCATAAGTATACATAATTATTACTTATCAATCAAAACCTTTAAGTTTTACAAAATTATCTTTAGCCTAAATATATAAATTGTATATGAAGTAATAATAAGTGATTTTCACATTAGACCTGGATCCAGCGTTGCATCACAAACATGTAAATAGCCCCACTCAAAACAGCCTAAAATCTGAAACATAGCAAGTCCCATGCATGTCAAACAAGGGATACTGAGCCTGCCTGCAGTTCTCAACAGTTAGAGACAGAGTTATTATAAATACAATAGACTACAGGCAGGATTCCAGAAAACCACATGAGAAAGAAAGAAACAAAGGCAAAGTAGAGAAGAAAGTTATCTATACCTGAAGTTTCTTTTTATTTTGCATTTTAATTTTTAATTTTTATTTGTATTAGGACATGTTTTCAGCATGTAACAACTACACTCATTGTGAGGAGTTGGTACTCATACACATCTTAATTCCCTCTCATCCCCTTGTTTCCTGCCCTAACATTGCTTCCTGCTATTATTTCCAGTCCGAGTGATTAGGGAAAGTGAGGAAGGGAATGTATCACAAGACTGTCAATACGATATGCCTTAGGATCCTAACCGT
>PVKN010037350.1:0-11261 GCA_004027915.1 Capromys pilorides
TATAAACTTACACAAAGTCAGAATCACCAGAATTAGAGAAGATCTAACTAAACATATAATAGAAATAATAAAAGGAAAGATGCTGCCCGCTCTGAGCACATTTATACATGTTTGGATAAAAAACATAAAAACATATAAGCATGAGTGATAAGCTCACTATGAAATTTACAGTGGATCAAGCTGCTTGGGTAGCAATCCAGTACATTAAAATTATGTTTTTAAATATAGGCAGCAGTAGATGTGAGTGAGTATACACAATTTCTCTAAATGAAATTAAACAAATTTCTCTGTCATATACTAGACGAGACAGTGAAGTCAATAATATCATGAGGTCAAATGTGAACACAGTACTTATAATGAGTAGGTAATATAATTGGAAATTAATGAACTTAGAAGTAAAGAGTGGGCTGGGTATATAGCTCCGTGTAATAAGTGCTTCCCCAGCAAGAGCAGGGGTCATAAGTTCAATCCCTGGAATGAAAATAAAAATAAGTGCCACAAAGAGAGAAATAAGACATTAGCTCAATAATATTTGCTATCACTTTCCCAGTCAATAAATGGATTCATAGAATGGGTCATGACATATTCCAGTATAAAGTTAAAAGGAAACACATTGAGCTAAAATAATTATATTTTAAAAAGGATGTAAAATGTCACATGAAATGGAAATGCACAAAAAGCAGGTGTTACTATACTAATTCTAGATGAAATAGTTTTCATGCTTAAATGCTTCAGGTGAGGAAAAAAAGTCAGTATTTCTCAGTTTAGAGAAAAATTCAACAGCAAGAGATAGCAATTTAAAACATATATACATCACCCGCCTGCGTCCATCCCCCAAGTTCCAGCTGCATCTCCATCTGCCATTCCCACTGGGCCACATGACAGCCAGGCACTAACTGCATAATGTCACCAAATTTCAGAGATCACTGCTATAAAATGCGACAAAGACAAGGAGCAAGATCCAATCTCAGGTCACAAGTCCACCCAAAACAAATACAGGAGACACTACCGTGGAAGAAAATGAGAATCATGCAACAGAAACCTCTGAATTTGTAGCACTTGAGGTAGAAAGACAAGTGCAGAAACATATAGAGCAACTCAGATCAGAGATAACATTGGAAGTAAAAAAAAGAAATCCATGGTTTAAGAGACTTGGAAATAGAAAAACAACTGCAGAAACGTTTAGAGGAATCCAGAATAGAAATAACCTCTGAAGTTAAAAAAGACACCTCTAAATGAATAGCATCTAAAGGAGGGAAACAACTACAAAAAGGTGTAGAGGAGAGCAGAGGAGAAATAATCTCTGAACTATCAAGAGAAAGGATAACTATAATGAGAGACTTAAGTACTACTAAAGAAGACATTGATA
The DNA here is from genome assembly GCA_004027915.1 of Capromys pilorides. Taxonomy (NCBI): domain Eukaryota; kingdom Metazoa; phylum Chordata; class Mammalia; order Rodentia; family Capromyidae; genus Capromys; species Capromys pilorides. Next base: position 1,370 of record PVKN010037350.1, read on the forward strand.
AAAAATTAGAGGAGAATAGAAAATTGACGGATTCCCTGATTGAGCAATATGGGAAAGAAATAGATCGCATGAAACAGTTTCAAAGAGATATACAAGAAAATAAGATCTCAATCACAAGCTGGTAAAACCTTATGAATTAAAGTGAGGATAGAGCTTCAGATCTTGAACACACAGTCGCAGCTATTGAAAAGGTATGCAATTATCTCTTAAAAACAACTAGGATGCAGGAAAAAATAATTCAACATCTGCAAGATGATGCAAAAATGAAAAATGGGAGATTAACAGGAATCAATAAGAAAGCAGGAGTCAATACAAAGGATATAAAAAGAATGTGGCCAAAGTAATGGCAGAAAGCTTCCCAAATTTGAGAAAACAACTGGACATTCAGCTAACTGAAGCATATAGAAATCCAAATAACATGAACTCGACTAAAAACACACCCAGACATATAATAGTCAAGATCCCAGAAATCCAGCAGAAAAATAATATACTGAAAGCTACCAGAGAAAAGAAACAGATCACATTTAAAGCAAACCCATCAGAATAATGGCAGATTTCTCTTTACAAACCATGAAGTCAAGAAAAGAATGGAACAGAGTGATTCAAGTCCTCTAGGAAAACAAATTCCAGCCCAGGTTGTGATACCCGGCAAAACTGTCTTTCAAGTATGAGGGAGAAATGACATATTTCCACAACCAGGAACAACTAAAGAATTTCAAGGCATCAAAGCAAACCCTAGAAAATATACTTCAAGGGCTGGGGAGGTAGCTCAGTGGAACAAGTGCTTGCCTGGCAAGTGCAAGGTCCTGAGTTCAATCCCTGATACCACCAAAAAAAAAAAGAAAATATACTTCAAAAAATTTTAGAGAAGGAACAAAATGACCTGAACTCAACAAATGAGAGGCTGCCTATGTCGTGTGCATTTATAATTGAAGTGATACAAATTTGTAGAGGACACCAAAATGCAAATACTCTAACAACAACAGTCACATGTCTGACTTCACTACTCATTGTGAAGACACAGCATGGTGTTTCGAGGCAAAAATTTTATTTCTGGAATGAAGCATATTAATTGTAGTTTTAGTTTTCACTAAAATTCACTAAAACGTTTTAGTTTCGACTAAAATATTTGATTCAAAGTACCAGAAAATTGGAGTATGAGTTTGGCTCAGCATCAATATACAGTGATTTCCCGTGTGTGACTGTGAGCAAGGAGCTGCAACTGATAATCCTGCCAGGCTGAACTAGAGATCTCCTCCTCTGGTCTCATGCTGGGCCCTGTGGTAGGTAGCCTGGTGTCCCATGGGGAATGTGCTGTTGTCCTCCAAGACTGACATGGGACAGAGAGACCTAGCTCAGGAAAAGGGTACAAGCAGACACCAGTCTGCACCCTTGTGGTTCATGCAATGCAGATTGGTGTGCAACATGGTGCTAAATCATCCTTTGAAGACTTGCTTCTAGTTAGCCTTTCCTAAGTAGCAGCGCTCCTTCCTGGTTTGATCTCTTACATGTTAAATGCTAACAAAAGAATTTATGGGGCTGGGGAGACTGCTCCGTAGATTTAGTGCTTGCCTTCTAGGAACATGTGCCTGAGTTCAATCCTGGATCCACAGAAAAAAAAAAAGAAAAAAAAATTAAAAAATGACAAAAAAATAACAATCACACCTCCAAACACATACATGAAACTCTGGTTATATGTACATTATGATGTGGTGGAAAAGCAGTTGACTATGGAGATGAAACATTCTTTTCATTATAATAAATGTGAAAAAATATTAGGACACACATTAGAGGGGGAAATGGAGCAGGCATTCAAATAGTTCTTTACTCATGAATCAGATATTTTTTTTAACATTTGAAAGCTTTGAAGTCAGTTGTGTTTGCACATTACATTGATCTGGTTATGTGCAATTTTTTCCTAAATATTCAAATATACCTCTTTTTCTTTCTTTTTTCTTTTGTTTTCTTTTCTTTTGCCCAAGAAATCAAACTCTGGACCTTGGACTTGCCAGGCAGGCACAAACTGTGCTTGTCCAGTTACATCTCCTGAACTAAATGTATTTTTATAAAATAATCTAGCTATATACTAGATAAACTTCTGTAGAGTTATATATACACTGCGGATTAGTTGATAGAGAAATACATGTTCTACCATACAGATAGACAGAAAAATCACCATTAATACTAGATGGATTTGCCACCTCTACCCATTGATTTGAAACAAAATGCATCCTCTATCATTATCTTTATTTCCTTGATTCAGGGTGTGAGTCTCGTTCTCTCTGCCTGCAGAGAGACCCAATCTCTACAAAGGGGCAATAGGAGACACTTATGGGGCTGAAGCTGCATGGAAAGAAATCTTTACGATTGGAGGAAACTGAGTAGTGGCCGAAGCTCCAGAGCATGGAGGGGAGAATAGAAGCTTGGGGACATCCAGACCCTGGGACACCAGGACTAGATTGGTGAGTTCCCATGGGCCATTCTGGGGCTGCTGAGGGAGGAAACTGATCTGTAGCCTTGGGAAGGGAGCCAAGGAGGAACCATGGGAAAAGGGTAGCTCACAGGGCAGCACCATATATTGAGGAAGATGAAGATGACCAGTGCTGGGATACTAGCTGTGGCTTCTGAAATTGATGTAGCCATATCATCGCCCTTCTGACTGGAAACCAGTATCTCTATGACAAGCTTTCTGCTCTCTGCGATGGAGAGCTCCATCCATGGTCACCTCAGCTGATGCTTCATTGAGAATCCCAAAACTGTCTAAGGAGTGGCAGACAGAGAATTTGAGGCTCAAAGAGCCAGGCAGTATACTGAGAGTGAAAAAATGCATGAGTTGGCCCCTTTGGGGGCATTGCTCTGGAGTGCTGGTCCTATGGTGGGTGGACTCAGGAGGTAGAAGAGAGAGCCATGCAATCCACCTATGCTGGGGAGGGGACAGCAAGAGGCAATGGAAGCCAACTCTGGGTGAAAGAGCTACAGTGAACATTGCAAGAAATCCAGGCAATCCACTCTTACGAGATAAAAGCTCCTCAATGGCCAGTGCTCATTCATTGCACTCTTGGTCTCTCATATGAGGTCAGAGTAAGTGCTTGTGTCATTTAAGGTTCTTTCTTGAATGCACTCAGTCACATTGAAAAATGTGCAGAATACTCATATGACCTCCTCACCCAGTGAGAGCAATGCTATGGATATTTCCACGATGAATTCTGTCCTGCTGTGCAACAGATCACTGGCTGTTGGCTTTGATAAGAATAGATTCTGTAAGTTTTCTCTACTTTGTGCCTTCTCTCTGCTCTGAGTCTTAATTTGTTGACTGAAACATTTAAAATTATGACCTTCATATTTTTTTCTTACATGTGTATTCTCATGTGAAAGAGAATAGAGTGAGAGCTTTCTCACACAGAGATGGCTTTCTCAAGACTCCTCTGTGTTTTGTCACATTTATGATTTTTACAAAACTTCAGGCTGTTCCACAGGTGACATCAATAAATTGTTCTCTCTATGCAGTCTCTCGTGCTTACTAAGGTGAGATGAATGATTGAAGTTCTTCTACTATGGAGGATATGCATTTGGTTTTATCTTGTGTGCATTTTCTTAAGAATTTCAAGACTTAGAATGAGTCAAGGCTTTTCACACAGTTGACATTCCTATGGCTTCTCTGCTGTGTGTTCTCTCATGCCTTCTAAGGTGGTGCAGTTTACAGAAGGCCTTCCCACATAGATGGCCTCAAGCTTTGTCACCTATATGAGATCTCCTATGAATTTTCAGGCTACATAGTGATTGAAAAATTTCCCCGACACAGGGTAGTTATAAAGTATTTCACTGGCTTGAGATTTCTGACCCTGATAAAATTGAGAAAATGGATTTGAGAGTACACACAGCATCCATTTCCAGATTTTGTTACTTTGATTCATCTAAATGTAGAATGATATTTAAAGGTTTTCCTAAACAGATAACCCAGAAAATCTATTTCTTCACTAGGGGTATTCTCCCTAACATTAAATTTTAAACGTTAATTTGTTTTCCATTAAGTGATATGCATACATCTTATGACATATGAATTCAGAACCTTTGGTGAAGCATTTATTATATATGTGACTTCACTTTTTTCCAGTAAGTCATATTGTGCTTTTCATTATACACTTGATCTTAGCCAAAAGGCCGAGAAGCGATGTGCTTCTCATTATAGAGACGGGCCTGCATCCAATCACATTCCAGTCACCATGATCAGCCCTACCTCAGGCGCATTTGTGTGGAGCAGTTCAAGTGTCCAAATCTCATTCCTCCTTCAAATTGTATTTCACTGTCGAGATATTCCCAAATGCATGAGTGCCTCCCATAGATTCCACACCTAGTGTATCCTAAGTCTTAGCAAGCAATTTAGACTATTTGCAAATAAATATCTAAATGATTTTTCTTAATTATCATTTCTTATGATCTCTTTTTTGCTAATTACTTTCTGTGAGGCTCATTTCTTTATTCTTGTTTGAGAATCCCATCACTGTGCATGGTGTGTGCTCCAAGCAGTGGGCACTGATAAGGTTCAGGTGTGTGCAATCAGGGCACATCACGTCATCAGGCCCATTTAGTGGGTTCCTCTGTGAACAGGAAGTGAGTTTGTGGGGGATGGACACCCCCTGAGAGTTGGGGACTGAAGCATCTACAACTTTTGAGGAACATGTTTGGGGGTCTTGGCTGGGGAGCCAGCCATGGATGGCTCTTAGTAGTGTTCTAGAAATCACTACTTTGTGCAGACTTGGTTTTGAGGGAATTATCCCCACATAATTAAGTATGAGTCTGACTTCATTTTAAAGAGAGTTCTGTCAATTGTTAAATCTTGTCATATGAAAGAACTGTGTCTTGCTTTATAAATTTTATTTCAGCAGCAGTTTTCGATTTCCAACTCTAAACTGATAATTTTTTCCTGTTTCCGTTTCTCTCTTCAACCTGTATTACAGGGTTTCCTCCTTAAGGCTTAATGTGTAATTTGTCAGCTACAAAATCTTCCAGTCATGATTTACTTTGGAGATCATTTTAGTTAGGCACCACTGTGTCATATCACTGGTCCAATTTTTATATCTTCCTGTGTTCTCTTCCTATGTATTTAATGCATAAAGTAAAATCCTTAATTATATGATTTGTGTCTTCAGTAACGGATATTATTCAATAGTTATGTTTCATTAGATTTATAAATTTCGCATATACACTTCTTAAAATTGAAAGGATTTCTCCATCCTTTCACCCATAGCCATTACAAACACGCCATGTAAAGAATAAAATAATGATTTTGTGAGGATCATGTTGCACAAATCATGTGATATTGTCACGTAAATGATTAATGTCACTATTTGACAGATTTGTAATTCTATGAATTTATTGTGTCTTTTGTGCTTTCCATACAGAATCATTTTCAAATCAAAGTCAAAGCCAACACAAAGCAAACACAAATTTCGCTGTGTAAAATTTTCAGTTCAAATTTCATTGAACCTTAGGTTTTTAGTAGATTTTGCCTTGCTTACTTATATTTAATTGTGTTGTCTGGGAATCTAGAAGTGAAAATAAATTCATTTCAGTTTTATGAGAAACAGGTAGTTTTCCATGTTCTGATTAAGAGCTTTTAAGTATGGGAGAATGGGGAGAACTTCAAGGATATATTTTGGAAATTTCATCAAGAGAAATCCCTTAGGGACCGCTTCTTAAACACTATGGCTACTACTTATTCCTCGGTCTTTGAATCATGGCAACAGTTGGCCATGTGGTATAAGTGATTGCAGTGTCCCAAAGGATATCTTCAATACATCCTTCTTTTGGAATGAACAGCTCTGCTGTCACACATATGAGAGACTTCTCAGAACTATTATGAGAATATTAATTAAAATGCACAAAATTGAGGTACTATTCATTTTGAGACCAGCTCACATTTGAAAAATGCAAACTGATGCTACACATTTATAATTACAGAAATGTACCTTTTTGTTTTTCATAGACATAGTACAGGATCTACAGGGTCTCACTATGGAAATTGGACTCTTTGTGATTCTCCTGTTTTCACCCTCCCAAGCACTGAATTTACAGGCACTAGTCATCCTGCCCAGTCTCAATCATGATGGCATTGCATCTCAGGGGTGGGGCCAGCATAGCAAGGCAGGGATTGAAAATTTACTGCTGTGCTCTGCCTCAGCTAGTGCTTTAGTCCACTGAGCTGTCTGGCCAGCCCTAGGCCATGTCCTTCTGAACTCTTTGCATTGACTTTAGCAAGGCACAGAACTATGTCAACATCTTTGCCTCACTATTGACTGAACAACGTGATAAACAGGGGTGCGGTGTTTCCTAATGCTTCACTTCTCCTGGCCCTGATCTCCTCAGTGCTGAACTCATTAGTATGCATATCATGGAAAAGAGAATTTTATTTTTATTTATTTATTTTTGTCTGTTTTGAGACAAGGTCTTGCTATGCAGTTCAGGCTGGTCTTGACCTCATTTTTGTAGCCCACACTGGGCCTTGTATTCACAGGCAGGCACTTGTGTCATGGAGCTATATCTCCAGCCCCGGAAAGAGAATTTTAAATGCAGGGCTGGGGAGATAGCTCAGTGGGAAAAATGCTTGTTCGGCAAGTACAGGGTCCTGAATTCTACCCCTGGTACCACCAAAAATATGTATTCCACAAGTTGAATGTGGAAGAAAAACATTTACCATGCTTTTTATACTAACAAAGACATAGAGTGGTTGCAAAGACAAGCATGACTAGACATTTCTGTAATTGGCAACATATACGTTAAACATACAGGAAACAATTTAATGATTTATATCCCAGAGAGAATTGAAAACAGGACAAAATAATAAAAATTAGAAATTGGGAAAGATAGAACTGCTTATGAAGCAAATATTCGAGAGGAGGGGTTAGCTCTTTGGCATGACAGGGTCTAGCAGTTGTCAGGACTCACTTTAAAAAGGAGTCAGACTCACATTCAATTATTTAAGGAGAATTCACTCAAAGCCAAGTCTACATAAAGCAGTGATCTCTACATTCTGAAAAAAGAAGGTTGCCCCGGCAAGAACCCACTCATGCGTCTCAAAAGTCACAACAACTTCAGTTGCTGATTCTCAGTGAAAATGTGCACCCTCCCCTAGCTTCATTTTATGTAGAGGATGCCACTAACTAGCCCTGATCAGGGCCATATGCAGGGATGCAGGAGATGTGCCTCGATTGCACACAACTCAACCTTATAAGTGCCCACTCTTTGGGGGACACAATGATCACTTGGATAGCATTCTCCAAGCAGAAAGAAAGCTATGAGCCTCACAGACCATGGGGATCAAAAGGAAGAGAGTGTAGTAAAATTAAATTATGTCATTTACTCCACTATGAATAAATACTCTAGAGGGCTTCCTATGATTTAGGAAACACTATGTGTTGAATACATTTCAAAATAGTAGTCTCTGGACTGTGTCAAACAAGTTTAAAGAGGATCTAGATGGGAACACTTGAACTGTGCCACAGACTCCACTGAGATACAGCTGATCACAGTGACGGAGATGTGCTTGGATGCAGGAGATCCCTCTATAATGAGGTGGTTTTGTTTTATTTTGTTATTGTACTGAGGACAGAACTCAGTACCTTGTGCTTGTCAGGCAGCTGCTTCTGCCTGTGCACTGGCCCCATAATGAGCTATTTGAGTTGTATTTGGGCAGTTAGCTGAGGTCACTGCAGAGATCATACTGACTGGAAGCATTTTGTTCAGCTACATTGTTTTCTGTGTCCATATGCAATAAATGCTGCTTAGTTGCTGCTGAGTTAGATCTTTCATGATATGGGTTGGCCATGGTAGCTCTATGATTGCCCAATCAGTATCATTTACATAAAAGCTTACCATGACATTGGCTAAATTTACCATAAGAGATTTTCTTTTTTATGACATAAAATTGGGAGAGCATGGACAAAATATACTTAATAAATAATTTCAGTATAGAACTCTGTCCCACAATTCATAGATGCACATGGACCTCAAACTATGCATGATAGCAGTTCCTAGAGTGGATCTTCACACCACAAACATAGTAATAGCAAGGTTGTTTTGTGATCTCTATTCTCTCAGACCACAATAACCAGAGTTCTTACAATTTTTCATTTTCACCGTCTAGTTGGTTTATGTTGTGCGTGGGAAATGTTCATCATTCAAGTTAACACCACATTGCTAAACCTGCGACATTCTCATAGTTGTGCCCTACCCCAGGATGCCTCCAGTGACTGCCTCCAGTTATGTTCACTGGAGTTTTAAACACACATTAAGTAACTATGCAAGACAAATAATTGAAGACCAAGGGAGGTGTTCTACAAATAGACATCTTTCACATGATTGCACCATACTCAAATTTTTACTACTCTACTTGGAGGTTCAAAGAACATTATCTGCCATCGGAAATGATTTTTGATATGGAAAAATTGCCTCTTCTAAGCTTCTATTTTAAAAATACCTATTGTCATGCTAATATTCTCTATGGCATTGAGAGTTCGTAAAATGTACCCAGAGAAATTATACCTATAAATGTGTAATTAATAATAAATGGAGAAGCATGATGCTCCCATAAATTTTCTTTTGCTGCATAACAAATAACGAGGTTATAATGAATTTGTAAATCACCCAGTCATGTAGAATTACATTATCTCAAGATGAATTTATTTTAGTGTTTCAGATTTCATTTCCATAACAGTAATGCAGGAAATGCAGGTGGTGCAAAATAAGTCCATGTTAGCTACAACCATTTCTGAGCTCAAATTCTTCTAAGTTTAGTGATGTCCACTAATTCCTTTGTAGAAGAACCCTCATCCTTAGTATATGGTTGGTGACGGACTAAGAAAAACAACATTTGAAAAAAAATGGGTCGTACATTACTCAAGTATTTTCCCTGCACTTTCAGTGTTTTCTCAGTTCATTGAAAGTACTGTGTGTAACTTCTTGCTATGAGAACATTATATTGTGTGAATCGCGATTTGTAAGTATATGCTCCAGAAAGAGGAGGGGAATGGATAAAAGATGCCAAGGAAGACCTTAGATTTGTGCTGCAGGAGGAAAGAAACATCTCACAAAATGTTCTGCTCCAGGAGTTCTCCTATCTGATCTGCCTTTCAGGTACACTCATCTCCAGGCCTGGGGTGGTGAAATTGCTATGTTGTTGCTTTGGGATCACAGAGTCGTATGGAGGCCAACTGCCCTATAACTGTGAGTATTTTCAGTTGTAACATTGGGAAGAGAAATTTTTCTTATTTGTTACTTAACACTAATTGTCTTATAGAAATGGATACTTTGGATTTCATGATTCATTACAATAAAAACAAAAATCGTCCCCTGCTTTTTAAGAAAATTATTTCACCTTCACATTGCACCTGTGTTTTGATTACTGAGTTTTCAAAACTTTTGGAGAGAACAATTGCAGCATGGATAGACACTGAGACCTGTGTCCTGTTAGCACAGTGTGCACCATTCATTGTGCCAATCAGCTTCCCTGCAGTAAAGGATCCTGCAATCCTGCATCTCTCCACAGTCATCCACTAAAAGTTTATGTGCACCTGCACAGTTGGCTTAAGCAGAGACAAAAGGTCGTCTCAGAAAATAGTTTCCACCATTACATAGTTTACAAATTTCCTCAGTAAAGAATCTTTTGGTATCCAGGTGCAGCTCCAGTCAGATTAAATGCACAGCACCTGTGACAGCCTGCCAACGTGAGATTAGATGATGAAACTCTCAGTTATTTTCACATTCAGAATGCATGCCTTACTGTATAGGTCTGTTGTCTTTTACAACTATAACATATTTTTGCAGCTCATTCTTTGTATTTGCCAAGAGAACATTTTTGTAGCTTCATAAATGTCTAGACTGTGTAATATAAGTC
>PVKN010037351.1:0-11260 GCA_004027915.1 Capromys pilorides
ATAATAATAAGAAGAAGAGAAAGAACAGTTATAAACAGCTCTTTTAATTGCTGCAGTATTTCTATTTAGAGCTGAAACATTTGTAGTTTACTAAATTAGAATGTAGCTATGCTTTTTACTTTCTGAAATGAATGGAGATTTTATATCATGAGAAATATAAACTGTCAAAAAAGTATTTTAACAAGACTATATAATTGCCTATTAAAGAAATTGTGTATTCCAGAGGGATACAAAAACTATAATAAAAATTAATATTAATTTTCTTAAATGAAGGGGTCTTGGGAATTTGCAGCCTTTATGAGCACCAATTAGGTACAGAGCTAAAGCTCTGCAAACCACACCCGGAGGAACGCTCTAGCGGAGGACCCCACCAGGTAGGAGACTTCTCCTGGTTCCTAGAGAACAGCAACCAAAGCCCTCAAGGAGAAAGGCCTATCTTTTCTCTGGCTCTGATGCTAATTTCTTCCACACACCCAGTCCCACTGTATTGTAGCTACTTAGATTCCACACGCACACCCCATAGCATCAGAAGGAGGCATCTGTCTCTCCCAGATAATACTAATTGGGCACTCACTCTGACTGAGGTGTTCTACACACATTGTCTCAATTGACACACACTTGTCTCCAGGGAGGACTTATTACTCTCACTTTACACACAAAAAAATAAAGTTTAGAAACATCAGACAATGTTCCCAGGATTACAAGTGACAGAAAGCTGTAGCAGCCAAGCCCAGACTCTTAAGCAGCATTTTAAGTCTACACCAGACTCTGGCCTCTTCCTCATGGGCCCCTATCAAGTCTTATGTACTCATGTGCAGTGTGTGGCATTTTCTCATTTAGACAATCAACTTGTTATCGTAGACCACTGAGAGATGCAAGGTCAAATCTGGTCACAACAAGCCATGTTCACTGCAGACTGTTGAAGACAGGTTTATCCAAGTGTATCTGATTTTAACTCTCCCAACACATAGTCTTCTCCACTCAGCTATCACATGTGCACTCTTTAAAGACAAATAAGAAAGACTACCTTTGGCAAGGTGCATAGCAAAAAGGAGCAAGACAATGGAGCAACCAGAATTCTATCAGACAACATTGTACAGAACCTTGCCTGATCTTAACAGAGCATATCAAATGACCTGAATGCAAATAAAGATTCTGTCTTCCAGAAGCTGCATGACCTTTCAAGTTCCGTAAACCTTTTTGAATCTTGGGTTAAAACTGGAATAAAATAATGTAACTTGCAAGATGGTGTTAAGGAAAAATTGAGATAAAATATGAAAAATTATTTAGTTCATAATAGAAAATCCTAATTCTTTTCTTTTTCAGAGAATGATCCTTTTTCAGAGAACGTTCAACTTTACTAGCAAAAACTCACAATCCTAATTATATATCAAAATTATCAAGAGTACTTTGCAAAGCTTCAGATTCTCCAGACAAGGCTTGTACTGAATAGATTGTTATATACAGGAGTCAGACCCAAGAATCTGCATATTCTACATGCAAACCAAGATCCAAATATCCTGCCCAATAACCCTTCCATGGTTCACCAACTGCAACTGGAGCTGAGGTCAGACTTTTTCTTCCTATTTTGAGGGGACTTTCTTTCCAACCTTCTTCCTGTTCCCTTTTACTTATGTGTGGTTGTCCAAAACAATATCTCCTAGCTTATTTACATTGTATTAATAGTAGAAAAACTCATTACAAAATATCCTTCCATAAAAACACTATTATTGTGCAGAAAGTAAACGAATAGAAACAGAAAATTCAAGATAATTTTTGCTATGGTGCTTCAAACTCTTTATGTAAACAATAGCTATGAATGCATCAGTTTGGCTGCTTACAAGGCAATAAAAGGGTGTATCCAGACAGGCAAGCAAATGCATGCAGTTACTTTTAGAATAATAAGTTTGAATTTCTTGACTGCTACTCAGTCGTAGCTTCAGATATAGGTAGCTACTCTGTCATCCTAACATATAGTTCAAAAACCTTTTGATTCAAATATACTTTTAAATTAGATTGATAGGTGTCACTTCACAGTTACTTAGGTAACAATGCATTCTATTCTCATAGCACCTGTGTACCAACTCTAGAGATAGTAGTAAGCTCCCAAGCGACTGTGTCGGGAAAAATTTAAAAACTAATTTGTCATGAAGGGGATTACATGATACATAAGAATTCTGAGATATGGAGAAATACACAAATAAAAAGATGAGCTTTTGCAATACCTTAGTAAGACCACATAAAATTTAATTGTGATGAATTTTTAATTCATCTTAACACAAACTATTTATTAGGCCACTTGTTTGGTCACCCTTTCCAACCTAGCCCCATTCCAGAAAATCCTCATAATTCTTAAACTGGCTTCCTACTCTTTATGTTTAAATAAATTAAAATATCACTAAAACTCGATCTTAATAATCCTGAGCATAAAACTAAGAGTTGGTGGCTCACACCTGTAATCCATGCACTTCGGGGTCTAAGCCAGGATGATCAGTGTGAGGACAGTCTGGGATACAAAGTGAGCCCAAGATCAGCCTGAAATGCATAGTGAGACCCTGTCTCAAAAAGACAAATCCTCCTCATCATCATTGTCCAGAGCTTGACTCTTAAGTCTCCAGCCCACTCCTGTCTGAACAACAACCCTGGTGCTTGGCCAGAACAGATTTATAAGTCTTCCCTGCTGCTAACAACAATGTGTTCTTTTTAACTTAAAGTGCTGACAGTGGTTAGCAGGCAAAAAAATGTGAGGTTGAGCTCTCCTTTACCTATCTTCCTTCAGCAATGTCACAGAGACACAGAGAGCTGACAACACCTTCCTCCCATGCCCTTCTGCATCTTTGTCTCTCTTCCCCAACAGCCCCTTTCTTATCCTCCTGCCTCCTCCTCTTGCCCCAGTTTTAACCTGTTCTTGCAGGCCTGAGCCACGTGTGGGGTGCATGCACGGCTGCTCCATCTGGTGGCTTGTCTCACTGGTGACACCAACAGATTTAGTCATGTTTACTAGTCATTTTACTAATAAAATTAATAAAAAGCCACTGGATAGGACAGCTCTGCATGTGCTACTGGCAGCCCAAGCCACCCAACAGTGGTGGCTATGACACACTAATCATAGCCCTGCCAAGAACATATGAAAGATCACTGCTCCTATTTCATTGTTCCCTGTTCCTCACCCTGAGGCCTCTCTCCTTAGCCAATCTTAACTACACTATTGAGATAAAATATTGTATCTTTTTCCAAAACTGCCACAGATAATCCAACTTTGACTTATCCTTCATCTCTAGCTGTCTATTCAAGGATTTATATCACATTTTCATTTGAACACACCAAAATTGCACTGAGCTTAACTCTTCCTTTACTACCTCATATCCTACCATGCATGCAATTTATCCATGCTCAGACCCTAAAATCCATCCTCCCCACTTTCCTCTGAACATATTCCCTTTTCAGAGTGAAGACTGAACAGTTCTGAAATAACCTCAAATCGTTGGATTATCTTCCTCTCTCCGGCTCCCACAATAGTCTGAGCTCAAGGCAGTCTCACCTAGACTCCTGCCTGAAGTCCTTATATGCATTCTAAGTTCCTACCAGTCCACTTGCTATACAACCAGTTGTGATGTTTGAAAAATGGAAACCTTGTAATCTGATGCTGAAAAACCATTCCATAGTTTCTCATGCTTTTAGGACAAAGTCGAGACCTTGCAAAAGTTTAGAATGGCCTGGATTTTCCTTATCTCCTTTTTTCCTACTCCAAATTCTCACCATTGCCTCCTCTATACCAACTCTCTTCTCTGTTGCTTCTCCACCGCCATCAAGGCTAAAATGACCACCTAGTTTTCCTTCTTGTTTACTCAAGGAAGCCTTCTTGAATCTTTCAGGCCGAGATAAATTTTTGTTATATATTCTGACAGGACCTTGTACTTTTCCCTTATAAAATGTAGCACATTTGTAACTATAATCTATCATTTTGGGTAACTGTTTCATCTTTCTTCCCAATTAGATCAGAAAATGCCACATCTAATTTACTCATCATTGTCAACCCAGAAATCAGTGTATAGTCTATCAATAATAAATATCCCATGAACGTTTGCTGAGTAAGTAAATTAATAAAGTGCATTCCCTGCTACCTTTTGTATTAGTTACCTATATTTGCTTAGAAATCTCATGATTCTCATAATTTATTTAGGGCACATTCTCATGAATGGCCCATATAACTTCTATCTCAGGATGGGACTGCCTAAATTTCAGAGCAAAGAAATAAGATCTGGGCTCCCAGGAAACTGGTTGCAAAAAGATAAGGGATAAATTAATAACAGCTTTTATTCCATTTTAACAAATAGATCCATCCTTTATTGACTTGCAGGAAGTCTGCCATTAACTGTCATGTAGTCAATAGAATTCAATAAGTTTACAAACCAAGTAGCCCATGACAAAAACAAACTGAAGACTGAAGAGCACAACAATTATATTGTTTACACCATGCACATAATGTGATACATATGTATCTTTTACTGTCTCAGCAGTTAATAGAATGTTTAAAGACATTTGTAACAATATCATATATGATGCAGATGCTCAAGGCCTAATTTACAGTTTCAAAACCATTAATTGTCTCTACTCACCTTTTATTCACTGGTTTCCTTTCCCCTTGAGTTCCACAAAGGAACCACAACCATATACCTGCTAATCATAAAATCGCCAGCAGTTCTTGTTAACAGTAAGTGAATGATATTGGTACCTTAATCATTTTCATGGTTGACTTTTCACGAGTATTTTAAAAAGAAATATTACGGAGTACATAATGACAGTTATTTAGCAAGTTACTGGAAATAAAACTACTAGAGAGTTAATAAACATGATTAAAAACAGTAGACAGATTACTCATCAATACATTTAATACACTGGGCAGGTTTAACATAACCATTTTGCTTTTACAGGCAGCATATCAGCCATTTTTAATTTATCCTACTAAGAAAAAATGTGCATCATGAAACTCAATTAAGTCACCAGTGATAAAGCCTGAGAGTGTTTCTCCACAGTCCGTATATCAGAATGATTTATTAAACATGCAACTGTAAAACGGCACCCTAACACGTCAGTCAAAGAAACGGTGAGTGTGGCCTGACCCTCTGCATTTTCAACAACATCAAACAATACCAGACATAGAGATCATTAAACCTTAAAGATTTATTGCAAACTCAACCATAAAATGCTAGATTGAGCATAAGGAAGAACATGTAGTTAATATGCTATTTATCCTCAATAAACATAGAGTCCTTTTACGATCTCTTGTGTATGTAGCAGACTCTCATAGCAACGAGGCAACAGAAAAAAGATTTGTCTACTTTTCCGAAGCTAGCTATGCCATTAAAAATAAAATTACTGTCACAAATTAGAATCCTGCCTTTTTCAACCAACTGGGTCTATGTTCACCTATGGTCCCAACTAGAGGAAAGAAAGAAGCAGAACATTCTGTGTTCTGTCGATTCACTGAGCAGAAATCAACTAACATATATGTAATCCTATTTGTTTCCACAGTTAGTTTACCCTAACTTAATACGAGAAAGGAAATATTTCAAAGGGACATACTTGCACAGGTCAGTATTTGCATTATAAATACAATTTAGTTTCTCTTATTAAAAAGTAATGTACATTCCTTAACTTCAGAAAATATAATTAAACAAAGTGAAGAAAAATATAGATATCAAAAATTCCAATAATCCAGAGATAAACACTGTTAACATTGTTCTATGTGAATTTTTAGCCTCCTAGTTGGTTGAAAAAAAGAAAAAAAAAGATAAACACACGGATAATTTTGTATATAATAGGCAGACCACACATATATTGTATTATAAAACAATAATATGCAATGAACATACCTCTAAGTCATCATATTTCTCTATAATAATATTTTAAAGGCTGGGAGGCTTGTGAGTTAGCTCAGTTGTTTAAAGCATCTGCTTGGGCAAATTCAGTCAGGTGCAGGGGACCGCAGTTTGATTCCCAGCTCCATATCCACACTCTACCTGCCCTTAAGGCAGCCTGAGCCAACCAAAAGAAGAAAAAAAAAATCCTTCTCAAGTTTAGGCCCAGCCTGTTAGTTCAGTGGAATAAAATGTCTGCTTAGGCAGAGAGCAGCAGCCGGGATTCGATTCCCTGCATGCCATGCTGGTCCCACCCGTGGGGCACACTCGCATGGTGGTGCATGCCTGTAATCCTGGTGCTTTGGAGGCTGAAAATAGGAGGATCACTATGAGTCCAATCTATATAATGAGACCCTATATACCCTGTATCCCCTCTACTAAATGTGTATGTGTGTTATTTTTTTTTTAAGACTAAAAAATAATCCTAGGGGCTGGGGAGACAGCTTCGTGGCACAAGTGCCTGCCTGGCAAGTGCAAGATCATAAGTTTGAACCCTGGTCCCATACACACACACAAAAATAATAATAATAATAATCCTTGACATAGCTATACAGCTTTATGTAACCACTCATCCAGTACAGCAGCAGCATCAATGTAGTACAATGTTGCACATAAGAGAAAGAATTGAATAAGAACACGTGGAATAAAAGATGAAAAGCTGTAGGGGCCATTCTGAGGAGTCTGGGTTATATCCTGATGGCAGCTCATGCATGTCAACTAACAGCACAGATGCTCTTTTGGTTTTAGAAAGATGATTCCAGCAACAGCGCAGAGACGATCCAAAGAGGGGTACAACCGAACAGCAGTGACAAGAGGCTGTTACTTAATCCAGTAAAAATGGGAACTTCTACAGAGACAGAGAGTTAGGGTAAAGGAGAATCTGAGATTTGTTAAGGGGATAGAATCAATAGGATCTGGTCACCAAACTGACACGGGCAGAAGGAGAAGTTTTTGGTTTGGGGTAATAAAGAAAGCATTAATACTATCTGATAGTAAGAGTTGAATGAATTTATATCAGCATTTACTACACTGTCTGGCACAGAATAAAGGCTAATCAAGGAACCCATTGGGGCTAATACAGTAATTATAATAGTCACGACACTTTTGTTATTAGTATACACATGTGCAGGTGGACTGGCAGGGAAGGTAAGCTGCTACTCAATTTTTAATATATAGTACTTAGAGAATACCTGGGTTATCTGGTAAGTAATTCAATTTATGATCTAGGGCCAGAAAAAAAGCCAGAACTTAATACAGATAGACAGCTAGATGGAGAGAGAGAGAGAGAGAGAGAGAGAGAGAGAGAGAGAGAGAGAGAAGAGCCATGACTTATAAAACAGCTCTGACTCTTTGCAGCGTGTGGACCCACCTGGGTCTCCAAGAGATTGCACTGCAAGAAGAGGAAAAACTAAGCCTAGCCCAGATGAGTATTGCCCAGCTTGCCCTGGTGTTCTGAAGCCACCAATGCCACTACACGAAGTGATTTTAAAAGTCATATCAGATTATTCCTCACTTCTCAAATTATTCTGTATTGCTTTTTGGACCCACGAAAAGCACTGTGTCCTCTTCTTCTCAAACCACATTAATTACAAGTTAAGAAAGAAGGCCCCAGGGCTGGCCAAATAGCTCAGTGGATTAAAGTACCTGCTTAGGCAGACTCAGGGGGCCCAGGTTCAATCCCCTGGCCTGCTGTGCCAGCCCCACCCCCAGGGTGCAATGAGATAGCAATGAAACAGCTATGGAGACTGGGCATGGTGGCATGCTCCTATAATCCCAACGCTCAAGAGACTACGAACAGGAGGATCACGACAAGTCTGATCTACATAGTGAGACCATGTACACCCTATAGACCCTATACTAAATAAAAATTTTAAAAAAGAAAGGAAGCCTCTTAACTTGGCTTCACATCATGGCAGGAAATCCCTCCCTGGAATCATCAGACATGCCCCACCCTGCTGAATGCCAAACTTTTCCTGCTTTCTATTCTAGCCTCATCCATTGATTATTAGAAGCTGAAGCAGTGCCAGATTTATGGAACCAAAACAACTTCCTGCAAAATTCTGAATTTTTTGTATTTATTACAACAAACACCTGAATTTTCTGGTTCAGAAAATTGCATAGCTGAGGAACAATATATTCATGGTGCCTGGTCATTTCAAAGACAGTTTTTCAGACAGAGTGAGCTTTATGAAAAGATGGTACTAGATAGTTGTTAGTATCTGAGATGGCCTGACACAGCCTCACAATAAGGCAAGAAAATACAAGGATTGGAAGAAAAAGCAGACATGTTCCCCTTGAAGGATTCTTCCCTTTCAGCTATCTTTCTCCTCTCTCAGATTATAGACAGTTGTGTGACTGGGATTATTCTCTGTAGAATATCACCAAGATGAACAGAGAGAAAGAGAAGCATTCCAGAGACTAAAGCAGAAGTGACTGACATTTTTTGGGTCATTTCTGAAAGAAGGACTAGCTACAGTTTGAATAAACCTGAAAGAACAGGTTGATTCCACCTTCTCACTTTACACATCAAATAACTGGTATACTAAGTCAGTTACCCAAAACCATCCAGACACTCCACCACTAATGTAGAAGTGGAAAGGATTCTCTTCTCTATGAGGTCAAAGCACTTTTCTCCTAGGAATCAGCTAAATCATCTGTCCACAGACAGTGTGGATTGCTGGATCAAGAAAGACACCTACAGGGAAAAATTTTAAAAATATAAGTTTTATGGATAAGATTGTAGCTCAAGGGTATGGTGCTTGCTTGCCTAGTATGTTCAAGGCCTTGGATTTGATCCCCAGGTCTGCAAAATCAGAAAAAAAAATACATTAAATCATAAACACAAACACACAATGAGATCAGGGAAATATCTGTAACTGTACAGTACCATATCCATAATACACAGAAGGAGGCATTCTGTGCTCAAAATCTAGAGCATTTCTGTCAGAAATCATTACTTGGATATCATGAAAACAGTGGTAGTTGAACTTTTCCTTTTTCCTAAAAGAAGGGCTGAATTTCCATGGGTAGAAATGAGGAGGAAGGAAACACTGGCAAAAGAAGTATGTTACATGAAAACAGAAGAGTACAGAAAGCATATGTATAGCCTGTTGATAGACTAGATCACAGCATTCATTCATACCACACACAGGAAAAAGACAAGGTTCATATGGACTGAGAAAAACCCTCAGTGTCAGGATCCATAGTTGACTGTGGTGTATCTACTGGAAGTTTCTGAGAGGCCTAGTAACAACAGTATTTAGAATGACAGATTTTGGTGCAGTATTTAGTATAAAGAGATTATGGTAAAGTACCTGTCTGAAGCAAGCAGATCTCAGTACAAACAAAAATATAATCTTTTGTTTTACTGTTAAAGATTATTTTCATAGATTTGAAAGACAAATATATCTTTAAACCTTTCATTTTTTAAAATTTTTTTTCCTTTCATTGTTTTTATTAAATTATTATCTGTTGTACTTTTGTTACAATTTTTTTTAATTTCATTATCTTGTTGTAATATTTGCTGGCTTCAGATTTAGGCTTCTAAATTCTGTGTGAATTGAGTTGATTGGAGGAACATGTCTGTTTTCTGAGGACTTTTGTTCCTCATTAATGACAATGTCATTAGATAAACTTTGCTCAAAGAACGACAGTATAAAAATCAACTGCCACCACTTCACAACTATGAAGATGAGTACCATCAAAGTAACAGAAAATAATATGATTTTGAGAAGGATACGTAGAAACTGGAAACTTGCGCATTGCTTATGGGCACATAAATGGTGTAGCAGCTGTGGAAAATGCTGTCGCAATTTTTCCAAAGTGTAAACAGAATTGCATTGTTATGTCTATGCCCAAAATGTGACAGCAAGAGCTCAAGCGTGTACTTGGACACCCATTCTCATAGTGGTTCTCTGCACGAGAGACAGAAGTTTCAGCTGATAGATGAATGGATAAATAATGCAAGCATACAGTGGAACACTGTTCAACTTTTAAAAAGAAGAAAATTCTGACACATGCTTCAACATGTATTAAAGTCTTCATACTCAAGCCAGTCACAAAAGAATACTGTACAACTTCACTTACATAGGGTACCTAGGGTAGTTATATTCATAGAGACAGTAGAATGGTGCTTGTCAGAGAAGAGGACAGGGGGATGCAGAGCTAGTGTTTAATGGGCACAGATTTAAGTGTGGGAAGTGAGAAGCTTTGTGGATGGCTTGTGGTGATGAACGCACAACAGTGTGAAGACTCAGCTCCACTGAACTGCATACCTAAAAATAATTAAAATGGTAAATTTTCTTTTTCCACAAATGAAAAAAAAGGGATTTCTCACCATAAGAAGAATATATTACAAATGCTAGTGTTTCTAATAAAAGATCCATGTCAGTGAAAGAAGTTGCTAGTGCTTGCAAGAACAAGAGAACCCATCTCTGCTGGTGGAAAAGAAGACAATGGAGGAAAGAAGCACCGCAGAGGGATTTTGCAAAGATAGAGAGCCTTGGCAATCTCAGTGCTGCAGTGTGGTATGCTCTGATGACAGAACAATGAGAGTCCTGAGCTAGCCCACTTCATTATGGGGAGTTACTAAAGGGTTCCAACTGTCCGGACCAGCTCCTGAAGGCAAGACTCAGTGACAAATGTGAAGCAAGCATAGCCACCCACTCTTCCTCAGTTCTGCAGAGAGGTGCAGCCAAGGTGCTCGCCGCAGCCACTACATCTGCTGTCTCACGGCAACACCTCATCTCCCACGATGCCTTCAGGGCCAACTGAGATAGTGGAGGAGAAGGATCTCCTTCTTTATCCAAGCCCAAATGCCACCTGCATGCCACCTGCAGTGTCGTCAAGAGCTGACATGTTAAAAATAAGAAAAGCAACCTGTCTACAATCATCTTTTTTACTACTTCTCTGGGATACAAACCGTTTTTCCCCCTCTTCTATTTTAAGATCTGAACTCCAACATAAAGTGCAACGAATATGACTACTTTAAACATCTGTGAGGAAAGATCAAGAGAGAACATAGTATTTCTGAATAATTAAGTCAAGAGCTCAAAGTGAACTGGGCTGATGTGGGAACAGGTTAGCTCAAAACAGAGGTCTGCATTCAGTGACCACTCAAAGATCTCTTGCGTATTGTTATTTACAACAAAGAGGACTTTCTCCTGCTGGGCTGTAAAGTATATGAGATAAATATTATCCAAAAACAGTTAAAGAACATTAAGTTTGAGGAAATTCAACAGCCTTCCTCTGAAGCCCAAGTCCAGAGGTGGGGCTCTGGGAGCGAATGAATGCAATGATGTCTTAGTAGAATATAGCTACCTATGCTCCTTCCTGCTGAT
>PVKN010037352.1:0-11263 GCA_004027915.1 Capromys pilorides
AGATGAAATCAGAATAAGCTTTTGTTACACTAGACTATTACTTGACCAGGACTGTGGCAGAATAACATTCACCTTTTTATTTTAAACTAAAGACACATCAAAATTCTGGAGTTGAAAGGTTAAATGTACTCTCTGTGTAGCTGATAAATGTGGGCCTAATCTAATCAGAGTCTGTCACAGGCAACGCAGCCCTGACCTAGGCTTCTGGTTTCCATAGGGTAAGATCTAACCAAGATGTAGGCTCTAGGCCTTTGACCTTCTGAAGACCTTGTCTGTGCCAGTGGAGAGTTCTGGCTAACAGCCGGGGAGCTCGTAGTTCAAATCAGGAACATGTGCACGCTGCTAATGCAACACACGGCTTTGAAATTAAAACGCAACATGATCGAGTGCTTCGGGATATTTTAACAACTAGGAGAGAGATTATAGCTAGATAAAGCTGGGCTTTTGGGTCACTTTTGCTCATTCATGTTTCTTCCCTTTTCTTTGGACTAGACAAATTTAATTTTATTGTATTTCTTAAGAATTTGCAAGACAAACAAAAGTTTGGTAAGTTATTTCATGGTTGATTGATCTTAGGGAAATGGGAATGTTGTAAGGTTTCTCTGTGACATGTGTCACCTATTAGATAGTTAGCTTTTTCTATTTCCAACTGAGCCAAACCAAATTAATTAGAGAGCAGTTTGAATTACAAGCTAAATACAATGAAAAGTAATAAAAACAGAAAATGACATTTAGGTCATCAATAATATTCCTAAGGTAATTTGGTATTGATTTTTCTTGCTATGATAAAGAGCTTTACAAGTTGTCAAACTGACAGTTTAACCCCAGTTGTTACAGTAGTAACAAATGTGGGAGTTAAGAGCACAAATTTAGTAAGGGGGCAGATTTATTTTCATTTTGGCTCTCACTTTGCTTCTCCTAGAAACCACTAGTAGGAGTGTCAGACGGGCCAGGATGCCGTGCACCTAAGACCACAAATCACACAATTCTTGCAACTCAAACTTACAACAATTTTACTGACAAAACTCCAAATCAAAGTATAATAAGAGAAGATGAAACCAAGGAAATCTTCTAGCAACATACTAGTACCTTCTGCCTTAATAATAAAAAAATAGAAAATACGACAATCTTTGTAGAGTCATTTTACTTTTCAAAGCAAGTTTTTTTTCTAAGTTAAAAGTTATATTCTTGTTTCAGTTTATTTTAGAACATCTGAGATCCATGAAAATCAATGTTTTGAATTAGTTTTACAATTTTAGCACAGGAAAAATCCATGGCACAAGGATTTCACTTCCAAACAGCTCAACATGTTAGTTGAAAACAAAATAACAAGAAGACACAGATTTTATTTTCTGTATGAGATTTCTAGTTTGTTAATCTTTAAATAATCCTGAATGACCCCTCAGCTAAATTTAAATCCTTTATCTCCAGTTATCTTGAGGACTGAAACTGTCATTCCTTTGTCTTTAATATATACAACATCTGTCAATCAGTTGCATACAGTTGTCTGCTGGGATGAAAAGTGGTCCTCACCCTAGGTCCTAAGAAGAGGATTCCTGACTCCCAATACAGCACAGTGACCCTCTGCAGAAACGACAGTATGAAATTTCTTCTCAGTTTAACCTCAGGAGGACTTTACATGCCATACTACGCTGGCAATGTGCAGAAAGAGGCTTGTGGAGGTGGCAATGCCTGGAGACGGCAAGTGGCAGAGGTGACCAGTTGTCAGAGTTCTTGGCCAACCCTGGGCTTACAGGAGCACCTTCACCACCTTGGCGAGTATTTCCCATCAGGACAGGCTTAATGCCCAAGTGGATTTTCATACTAGGCCATTTATCGTACCCTTTGACACACACACACATCTAAGGGCAAAATCTAAGCTTTATATCATGGCCTACAAGATTCACAGGATCTTGCTTTCCTGAAAAATTCATTTTCATCACCTTTTATTACCTCTCATCCAACCAAATATGAACATCCTGCCACACAGAATCAGACACAGTTCTCTGAAGGTGCCAGTTTCTTTAGTACTTCAAGGGTTTCAGTGTTTGTTTTGCTTCACTTGTTTTCTCTCTGCCTGAAATTATTACCTCATACCTTATTTTAAGGTTGAGTACAGTAATCTTCTCTGGATAGTATTAGAATGCCTCATCTATTTATGTCAGGATGAAATGAACCTGTGCCCTAGATTTAGGTCTATGTTGTCCCTGTTCAAAATGGAAGCCTCTAGCCACATGCAGTATTAAAATTAAAATATTATTATCCTAGAATCAAGTACTCTTTAAAGCCATGTCTTCATGTAACTGATTTCCCTTGGTAGCACAATCCTTTAAGACATTGGAGATGTAGTTAAATATGTGTCATCAAAGCATGGTGCTACTAGGATTTAGGGAGATGACAAGAAAAAGGCAGCTAGAGGAATCCACACACAATCCACTCTTGTATTCCTTCAATAGGTATTTATTGCAACCTCAATATACCAGGCTCAGTGCTGGGCAATGCAATGGGGGCAGTGCTGAGCTGGTTCCTGCTGAGAAGAATGTCATCACCTGTCAGCATAATTCAAACTGAGAGATGGTGGAGAATGGACTACCCCTGGGGTGAGGCTACTGCCACAGATCAGGGTAGGTTCTCAGGGAATGGAATAATACAAATAGACTACAGTCCCAGGCTTTTACCAGAAACACCAGACCAGATTGCTTTTACAATTAAATATATCAGATTTTGGAATATCATGTCACATTCATAGAGGGGTATAAAGCGACAATCTATAATCAAATACATTCATATTTCTGGAGCAAACATGACTATCTGCACAAAGTAAAGTAACTCCAACCTCTCAATGGCTTTATCAAAGTTTAGGGATTTTTTGGCTGAAAATGTTTTGGTGAAACCTTACTAAAAAGTTATACTTTTCAGAGCTTTTTGAACTTGCTGAATTGCAGAGGTACTATCCACTCAGCTTGAAAATTTGTGATAGTGACTTTAGGATAACTTTTAATGTAAGATCTGGAAAAGAAAGAGGCAAGGGGTCTCCAATTTTGTCCTGGAAACAAGTGTTTCTGGTTTGGTGAGATTTCTTTTTAAAATGTCAGATACATAAGGCTAAAGAATTCAGTCAACTGCTCAGTGTTCAGCTTGTGTAAGGCAGTCTCCTTTAACTTGGCCAATTCTGAAAGAGTGGCTAAAATTCAGAAGGGTGGACTGGGTGCTGGTTCACAGAGACCCTTTAAGGCACCTAGCTGAAAGCCTAACTGAGACCAGTGGATCCTCATCTTGCTACAGCAGTGGGCCCTGGCCTTGGCGCAGCTCTGGCATGAGCTGGGGGACTTTACAAATCAATGCAGAGGTCACCATGGAGGCCAAACTAGAGGCCAAACTAAGCAGAATCTCAGGAGACAGGGCCAGATTTCAGACTTTTGTATGCATGTATTACTATTACTTCACTTTTTCAATTGGGATAAAAAATATATACGGTAAAGCACATAAAATACCATACAAAAGCTTCTTGTCAGCATCGCCTAGGAGAATCAATGCTCTGGGTTTCAAGCCTCCCTGCCCCCATCCATTTTATACTTTCCCTTCCATTCCATATGGCAGCTATCCCTGTGACCTCTCTCCACGCGCTGGTCTCTGGCATCCGTATTTTGTGACACTGGTTCATAAACTGGGCACCCTATTTGCATCACCTGGATATAGAAAACAAAAGCAAAAAGACACTTCTCTCTTCCTCTGCTTCCTTTTTTAATTTCCCTCTTTTCTTTTTGTTCTCTTCTATACTTTCTTGCTTTTGGGGACCAAACCACAATTTCTACAACAGATACCAGAATAATTAAGTTTTGTTTATTAACTACTCCATTTTTCTCTCCCTTTTCATTTTTATTTCAAGAAGAAATTGTTTTTAATAAGGATACAGAAGAATAAATGAGAGAAACAGAAAAAATAAGGCAAGCAAGTGGGGCAGAAATATAACGTAGAGAGGGAAAAAATGAAAGGAAAAGCAGTGGTGGGGGTGGTGGTAGAGAAAGAAAGTGAGTTCTTTCCCAAGGCAGTTTTGCTGACCCATATGGGCACCCAAAAGCACAACAGGAGCACTCTGGTGTACTGCATGGCTGGGAGGTCACTGACCCACAGTGGAGATCACTTTCACCATCCCACCATGAGCCTGAGTACCAGGGCTCTTTGGGTCAATGGCAGGTGGCATAGCATTGTAGGTGGAGTGAGGCAGCCTGGCCAGTCTGTACAGTAACAGCACCACACTGAGTAAGGGATATCATCTGCTTTAGCCTCTTATTTCATCATCTGTAAGATTGAGATTAATAGAGCTTAACTGATAGTTAACATGGTAATAGTACTAATGGTCCTCTCTTCCTTAGATAGTTTCCTGTGAAGAAACTTTATCAAAGATTGCCATTTTTCAGAAATCTCCCCCCAAAGTCTAATGAATTGAAAGGTGGGTCTTTTCATAGGCAGCTGGGTCATGGGAGCATTATACTCATCAGTGGATTCATCTCCTGATGTGTTCAGAACTGAATGCGCTGTGACGAGCCATGGTGTGACTTTAGCAGTTGCTGAGCACGTGACCTAGAAAGGTGTATTCTTGTCCCCTAGGCCTCCCCTTTTTCTCTACTTTGTAGCTGCAAAGGGTTGAGCAGCTGTCCTTTGCCATGCCTTTCTACTGGGCTATTTCTGCCCTGGAGCCCGCTGGTCATGTACTGAAGACCCCGAACTGTGAGCTGAATTAAACTTCTCTTTAAGTTGAGGGTACTGGGAAATTTGTTCCAAATTTCAATAGGAATTCTGGCTACTATGCTCAAACCTTCTAAATTCCTAATATGTGTTTAAAATGAAAAAGTTGCCAGATGTGGTGCTGCACACCTGTGATTCCAGCACTTGGGAGGCTGATGAAACAGGACTGTCACGAGTTCAAGGCCAACCTGAACTGCACAGCAAGGGCCTATCCTAAAAAAAAAAAAAAAAAAAAAAAAAAAGTTCTCCATGGTGGTGCACGCCTATAATCCCAGCACTGGGGAGGCTGAAAACAGGAGGATCACTATGAGTCAGAGCTGTGTAGTGGGAGTCTATATCAAATGCATTTAAAAAAAAAAGAAAAAAGAAAAAAGAAAAGCTCCTTAGTACAAGGAAAATTAAAAACCCTTATTTGCTCAGCCGCCTCTTACAAACTGCTTAGTTCTTTTGATCTTGTTTGCATCATCTTTCCATCTCACTCATATGAACTGCAAGTTTACAGCACACAATTCACATAAAACCAACTCTGAATAGCAAAGGTCACCTGTTGATGATATTTCAGATGTCAAAGTTCTCATTGTTGAATTAAAGGAAAGTGAAGTTCTGAAGGTCGAAGGCCCAATTACTTGTGTGACGCTTTCCAGGTGGCTTTGCTTCAGGGACTTGAACAGGTGGTAGTGCAAAGCCCACCTGCTTCTCTGTTTGCACAGTGACTAATACATTCATAAACACTTAATAAACATTTAACTGTGTCAGTTCTCTCAAAACAGTGCTTTTGCAACCAGAGTTCAACAGATTTGAAGTTACTGAGGGACTCTGTAAAGTCACGTCCATAAAAGGGGATGGGGTGCCAATTTTGGTGATGTGGGAATATGCTCCTTACTAACAGGCCACAATTGCTGGTTCTCATTACGCTCAGGTCCAACTCATGATGCCCAATACGACTTCTACATCACAGAGGAAACAGAGAGCAGACTGTGACCATTTTACTCCAAACAAATTGCTTAATTGCAACACATCTGGAGGGAACCTTTTCCAAGATTCAGAGAGTGCTTTAAGAACCATACTTATAGATCCAATCTCTGGTACTGGGAAAACTGGATAGTCACGTACAAATGAATGAAATTAGACCTCTACTTTATACCACATACATAAATAAACTCAAAATGGATTAAAGGTTTAAATGTAAGACTGGAAATTATAAAACTAGAAGAAATCATACCAAATAGCTTTTTTACACTGGTCTCGCATAGGACACCAAAAGCACAGCAACAAAAGCAGAAATCACACTAAAAAGCTTCTGCAAAAGAAACAAACAGGATGGAAAGGGGACCTCTAAATTGGAAAAAATATTTGTAACCCATATATACCCACTGCTATGGTTTAGATCACTAGCTTCCGAAGGTCCATGTCTTGAAAGGGTGGCCACTAGTGTGTGGTATTACTGCAAGGTGGCAGAGCTTGTAAGAGCTGGAGCCCAGAGGGAGAAGGGGACGACACTAGGGGTGCGGGCTTCAAGGAGGCATTGTCCTTTCTTCCTGCTTTGCACTGTGGCCGCCATGAAGTAAGCAGGCTTCCCACTAGGTGCTTCTGCCACAAGGCACTGCGCCACCCCTAGCAGCACAGCTGAGTGAGCATGGACAGAAGCCATGGGCCAGAATAAAGATTTTCTTTATTCAGTTACCTCAAGTATTTTGTGATAGTAACTCAAAGCTAGCTAACACACATGATAAAGCTTTAATATCCAAAATATGTTAGAAACGCCTACAAATTAGCAAAAATACTAAATATACTAATTAGAAAATGGGTAGGGGCTTGGGATTTGGCTGAGCAGTAGAATGCAAGTTAGAAGCCCTGGGTTCATTCCTCAGCACCAAAACCAAAAAACAAACCTTTCCTAGAAAATGCATAAAATCTCTCTCTCTCTCTCTCTCTCTCTCTCTCTCTCTCTCTCTCTCTCTCTCTCCTTCCCTCCCTTTTTCTTTCTCTCCCTCCCTTCCTCCATCCATTTGGAAGCTTAGCACCTTTTCACAAGAAACTATTATCTCAAAAGCATGAGCTCCCACTGGCTCTTATTAGAATCGTTACATGAAAAACAAAACAAGATAAAAACCAGAAAACAATCACTGTTGGAGAGGATTGTGGAAATCAGAACTCTTGTATATTGTGAATGGACTATGAAGTGCAGCCCCCTTTGTACTTTCATATGGAAGTTCTTTTAAAAATTGAAAACTATGGCTGAAATAGCTCAGTGGACTAAGCACCTGCTTAGGAAAGCACAAGGACCAGGGTTGGATCCTCAGCATCACATGCCTCCCTTCCCCCACCGATGGGCATGTTGAGCCGACAACTGAGTAGGGTGTGATGGTGTTGTCCTGTAATCACAGTGCCGGGGAAGCTGAAACAGGAGGATCACTAGGAGCCCAAGCTGCATAGTGAGGCCCTGCACCAAATATATTAAAAAAAAATAAATAAATAAAAATTACCATTACGTATTTCAGTATTTCCAGCTCAGGTACTTATCCAAAATAATTGCAGTCAAGAGTTTGAAGAGTTGTACTCTCATGCTTTACCAGCACCACTCCTTATAGCCAAGGTATGGAAATAACCCTAATGTCTACTCATGAATAATAAAGAAAATGTGAAACATACAATGGAAAATCATTCAATCTTGAAAATGAAATCCTGAAATATGCAACCACATGGGTGAAGGTGGAAGACATCATGCTGTGATAACCCAGTTACAGTGTGATAAGCACTGCATGATTCCATTTAAATGAAGTGTCTAAAAGACACTGACCCAAGCAAGCAGAGAATACAATGTAGCAAAGGCTAGGAGGAGATGAAAATGGGAGATGGCTGTTCAATGATCATAAAGTTTCAGTTATGCAAGAGAAAGGAATTCAAGAGCTCTGCGGTACACCAGTGTCTACACTAACCACTAGTTTCCACTACCAAGTTCTTACAAAGGCAGATCTTTGTAATGCTGCAGAAAATACTACAGTCACAAATTTATGCATTTATAACAAAACAAGTTTCATAAGGACAATCAATCTGAAAGAACTGAAAAATAGTGACTGACTGAGGTTTAGTCTACAGTGGACTTCTAGGTTGCTTGTTGATTAGTAACTGAAAGGGGCAGATAACCCAACTTGCAGAAGAGACATTTCATTGTGATGGTTCAGCCAATCATTTCCTTCCCCTGCTTCTCAGCTTCCCTTGTCTGATGTTTGTGTACATGTGTTTATTAGATGAGTTTTTTGAATGTGTGGCTGTCTTCACACACACACACACACACACACACACACACACACACACACACACACACGGAGAATGGCCACCAAAGTCACCAGACTCATACAAGCTGTCCCTAAATGCACAACTTGTTCTTAACCTCCCTCTATTTAGCCACATGGAAACCACAGGTGCTGTGAAGAAGATCTAAACACAGAATAACTCACTTGGAGTGGAGTTGAAAGCCCATTCTTTGCTTGAAGCTAGGAAGAAGTTCCAGCCTGCCTTGCTGTCACTGCCCAAGCTAGTTGAACATGGTGAATAGAAATGAGGGGCTCTGATACTTAGGCTATGGTACACCTTACGGCAGAAAAGTGGTGGTGAGTATGTGACATCTTAAGTGTTTCTAGAGGAACTGAAGACCATGGCTGTCACTGGGTACCCATGTTTCTTATGAAGCCAACTGGAATAATCTGAACTCTTAGCCAATATGGTCAGCAATCCAGTGGTACCTTGGTCCTCTTTGTTAACTGGTTCAGAAAGTGGTGGTAAGTGATTGTTTTAGTTACTATTCTGTTGTTATTGGGACAAATACCCACCACACAAGCTTAGGGGAGGAAAGGTTTATTTAGCTCACAGTTCCTGGAGGTTTTAAGACGCTGCCCCCGCTTTATATGGACTGGAGCGCTGCCATGTCCAAGATGATCTGCTCCATTCCTCCGTGGCACTCTGACAGCGCGTGCTGTCAGTTTTAATAGTTGGCGCCTCTCTTGGCCACGCCCCCTCAAGCCCCGCCCCTCGAGCCGGCGCTGGACAGCCCCATGATTTACACGAGGCTTTGTGGGGACAATTAGATACAAACTACAACAGTGACAAATGAACTCTTTCTTCTGGAAAGGACAATGAGTGTCAAGGCAACCAACACTGTCAAGTTCTAGCCTATGCATCAGATACAAAACAAAAAAGAGTATCAGAATAAAATTTCACACCAAAATGCGCATATTAAATATGTGTATTAAAGCAATCAAGGTATGACTTTATGGGGAAGAGCAAAAGTCTAAACACAGGGCTGGGGATATACTTCAGTGGCTTAAGTGTCTGCCTGGCAAGTACAAGGTT
Organism: Capromys pilorides; assembly: GCA_004027915.1. Classification (NCBI taxonomy): domain Eukaryota; kingdom Metazoa; phylum Chordata; class Mammalia; order Rodentia; family Capromyidae; genus Capromys; species Capromys pilorides. The sequence continues at coordinate 9,103 of PVKN010037352.1, forward strand.
TTGAGTTCAATCTCCAGAAAACAAATCAAAACAAATCAAACTGGTGGCATGTGTCTGTAATCCCAGTGCTTGGGAGGCTGAAAACAGGAGGACCACTGGGAGTCCCATCTGTGTGGTGAGACCTTACTGACCCTATAGGACCTATACTAAATTTCAAAAACAAAACAAAACAAACAAAAAACAAAACTGCTGAAAGAGATCAAGAGCTAATAGCCAACTATATAAATAAATGCTATAGGCCTTAACCATTTTAGGAATGCCCTGGTGACCCCTAATCTTCAGTGCTCTAGGAAGAAGCTTTTCTCAGGTATCCCTTACCAAGAAAGCATCCACTTGTAAATAAAAGTTGTATAAGTTGAAAGAACCAGAGAACATACAAATGAGCTTAAAAAAAGTGAAAGGGCATTAACATGTGCTTGTAGCAAGGGCACCCTTCTTGCTGAGTGTCACTTGTCCACCAGATCATAAACTTTCAAAAATGACATTTAGAATTTACTATGTAAATAGGAGATAGGTTGGGCCTATTGGTATTCCACAACTGTCATTTAATGGCTGTTACAGTCTTGTGGGGCCAGGTTCTGAGCCTCACACCATTCATAATACCACTTCAAAGAGCAAGAAACTCCCCTTTCAAAACAGCTATTAGGTCCATAAAACTTTTTAGGGTCACTCACTTGCAACTAGTGGCAAATACTACTTCTCAAAGGAAAATAATAGGTGTCTTCAGAAACTAGAACCAAATCTTACATCTTTGTATACAATAGTAACAACTAATGTCATAGAAGAATTTATTTCTTCCTAAAGTAAGATGGAGACAGGAAAGGGAGCAGGCTGCAGAAGGTTTCCAGATTGGCAAGAAGGATGACATGCCTCCTTTCAGGTGTCACAAAGGGACAGTGCTGCCCCAACAGTGACTTCCATTGTCAATGCCTTTGAGACTTGAGAAAGTTCTCTCCTGACTCCATGACAGACAGGATTTCCTTGAAGTGCAGTAATGAAAACCTTTCTCTCAATTTCCTCTTTTTTTCTTTTGGCTTGTGGCAGTAAAGAAGAAAGACCATATCATTTGCTGGCTGATGAAAACTTGAATCACTGTACACTGTCACCAGATCATTGGGAGGAAACATGATGAATGCCCTAAAGAAAGCTCTAGGATGCTATATGTAAATCTGAGATAAGAAGAGCCAATAAGGTCTGTGACAACATTAAGCCAGTTACCAGCAATGAAGCAATTATATGTGTGACTGAGACAACCTACAATGACAGCTATAACAAAGGCACAGGAAAGAAGGCAGGAGACCACTTGAAGTAATCTGAAATATCTAGTGTCCTGAAAGGTTATATAGAAGTATAACCTATATCTAAGAGCTCAAGGGTCATAAAGATCTGGATTATAAATGGAAACTGAAGGCACTGTATCACACAACTTTCTAATTATAAGTGTCTGAGCTCTTGATATGCCTGGTGAAGGCACATGTTATAAAGTGACTGACGGTAAGGAGGCATAAAGGAAAATGCAAGCACACTGAATAGAAATGTAGGGGAGGGAGGAACTAAAAATGAAAGCACACTATTTATAAAGCACAAATGCCTAACTTTGGCCCAGGTGCCGAGAAGCAGGCAACCTCACACACTACTTGTAGACAAAGAAGTTGCTACAGGTGTGAGGGAGACCTCCCTGGGCCCGCTGGAAACTCATTCGACCCAGCAACCAGGTCCTGCACGTGTTATAGACCACTTGGGGCCTGCCGGAAACTCATTCGACCAGCAACCAGACCCAGCGCATGAGTGAGACCACCCTGGGCCAACCAGAAACCTATTTGACCTAGCAACCAGGCCCAGCGCGCTCAGTGTGCAAAACTGCTGCGGAACTCCCTGCAGAGAGACTAGAGACAAGACCCACCCAGCTGACCCAGGCCTCTAAGTTGGAATCATGATTTGATTTGAATTTTGGAATACTGTTTTGAAATATTTAATTTAATTTTTATTAATTATACTTAATAATTTTCTGACTTGTTTAATTAATTATACTTTTGTCTTATGATTCATTCTGTATCTCTGACTTAGAATCTACTCATAAGACATTTTCTCCTAGTATTAGAAACTTTAAAAAATATATATATATAGGATAGATATATAGCTACTTTGTCTTAGTTCATTG
>PVKN010037353.1:0-11266 GCA_004027915.1 Capromys pilorides
TGGAAGATAGCTTAGGGCTTATCTTGGGCAGTTTCTCATTTTGTATTGGATCAAAAGGCAGTTTCTTCATTTTATAATAAAGGCAGTCTCCTTATGTCATTTTAAGGAATAAGAGATTAATCAACAAGTAACATACTGTGTCTTAACCAAAAAGACGAATATAGTATAATTCTTGTTTTTTATAACTCACTAGCTTTTCAAAGCAGCTTCCTGGGAAGTTATTTAATATTTTCAGGCTACAGAGACGGGGTGCCATAAATCCGAACCTGTTATCTCAAGAACTGCTATTAAAGTAGATATGTTTATCAAAGGCCAAATCTTACTGAAAGCTTGCCTGATCGACTGTTTCTTGGAGGTGAACTATTCATGTGAGAGAATCCTCACATCGCTCAGTAATACAACTCTTTTTGCAAGTCCAGCACTGTTTAATCAAATGAAAATGGGCTGTCCTCACACTCGCCTCCCCTCTCCATCCACGTCTTCTGTATTGATTCTCACTGTGTTTGTCACAAAGGCACAGAGGGATAACTTTTTTATTTCATACTGTAAAGGTATTATAACAAGATATCCTACTGTTGCCACCAAATCTATGCCTCTCAAAGATGACAACCTTGTCCTCTATCTCAAAATATTGTGCTCAGTCTATCAAGCAACATTACATGAGAGATAAACCCAAAGGGGAAGAAACAAAGTTAATTCACCTTTTTGTTTAGTAAAATAGTTCACCACTGCAGCAAATGCTAAACAAACAGGTATTTCTCTCTTTGTAATTCCAAACTCGCCAGATCAGTAGGTTAGAGAAAGTATTATTTATAGTTCAAAGAAATTCTTATTTTTTAATGTACAGATTCACTGAGTTTCTGTTCTGCCTTTGGAATCTTGAGTGTATGCATTTTATAACCACCATAAATTATATCCTGAATACGGAAAATAAAGGAGTCTGGGAAATAAGGTCTTCAGGCTCTTCTAGCCCTGTGTTACTGGAGAGAGTATAAAAGAGTGGAAATAAATGCTGCTGCTGTGTGTGTATTATATACTGTATATACAGTCATATTGTATATATAGTCATATAATCATTTATTCACATAAGGTGCACACACATTATGATAAGTTAGGTAGAAGGCTTTCTTTGCTGGGTATCAACTGACCTGAAGCCACACCACCCAGGGTTTCAGAGATAAAACCATCTAAGATTCTTCCTGACAGGTAGCTATAAAACTATTTGTAAAAATTCACCCCTGGCTTAACTCATGAGCCACCTCAATGCTGCCACAACTAGTCAACCAACAAAGCATAGTTCAAACAAACAAAAAAAGATAAGACTGAGCCAGTTAAGCCTGGAGATTCAATTTCCCATTTATGAATTAGATGAAAAAGCCTTTTTTCCTAAGACTGTTTCTACTGCAGCCAGCTGGCTTGCATTTTATGAGCCATTTCCAGCATGTATTCTTGTGTTTGCAGCTGAGTTTTCCATTATTTGGCAACATTTCTTGAGTATTTAACCTAAAGGGAAACAAAGAGAAACCACAGACATGCCATGGATGAATATCCAGCAGAGTTCATTTCCTCAGCACTTAGTAAGCAGATATTTTCTTACATTCATGAACATCATTAAAATAAGGAAGGTGACTGTTATTATCTTTAGTTTATCAAACCATTTCTTGCAAAACTCCAACTCCAGTCTACCTGCTACTGATATGCAAATACATGAGAAATAATGTATGCTCACATTCACTTGAGTGTGTAAGTACAGAACGGAGGCAAAGCCAGGCAGAAGGGAAAATGGGCAATAAAGGTATATGTAAGGCCCAAGGTTGCCCACATTCTCTTAAAAAGCAAACACCAAAACATTTCTATGAAACTCTCATGCTAATGCCTTGTTATACTTCAACCAGTGAGTCAAATTAGTATCTATTTGTGCTTTCCAACGTACCAGTTTTCTTCTAACAATGGACAGTAAAGAACATGAAATTTTTATATGATACACATTAAAATTTCCAAGTTAATTAATAACTTGTAGCTATATAAGCACTTTCAAAGAAATGTCATTATTAATATAAAAGGGAATTCATAGGATATTCTCAGAGTCTCCAAGACTTAGCTGCTGCAGATCACAAAAATTTGTAATGTAGGCACTAACTCTCTAACATTAGTGCGATGACTTTGCCGTTCACAATTTATAGCCTGGCCACAATAATCACTAATCAAATTTTCAGTCACACCAGTTCTGTCACACTGAAAGTATATTCAAATAAAATAAGCACCAAATCGAACAATAATCTGCTAAATAAGACAACTAATCTGTATGTCAGGCCAAAATCGCTATCTCATAAGTAAGAATTCTACATAACTCAGATGGCCATTTTTTTTTTTTTTTCCAGTGCTGGGAATCAAACTTAGGACTTTGGCTTGCCAGGCAAGTGCTTATGTCAACTGAGCTACCTACCTCCTCAGCCCTCAGATGGTCTTTTGATGTCAGCTGTATGGCCTGGCTTTAGTTTTTTCAAGTACTGTAATACTTTGAAAAAATGTATAACATCAAATATAGGACTTTGTCTTGGAAACAAATGTCCGGAATGAAAAAGATAAACTGAATGCAAACAATTTGAACTTTTTTTTTATGGCTGGCTCAGCCTGCTCTAGGGGATGGGACTGGCACAATCTGTGGTGCCTAGGATCGAACTTGCTCCCTGTGGTTGCCTAAGCTTGCCTAAGCAGGCGCTTTAGACTGTTGAGCCATCTTGCCACCCCTAAATTGTTTTAAAAAGCAAATATTTTTACTACTTGAAAATGACAACCAAAAAATATTTTCATAAGTAAATTTGTAGAATCTTCAACTCACATCCAAGTCTTTAAAATCCTTATCCCATTTCTCTTTCTTAGAGAGTGCTTTCTCGATTTGACTGGTACATACCTGCAATACATAAGGATTACATTGTTCATGGGATGTGGTACATGTGCAGAGCACATCAGAATATGTCCCCTCCCTTCTCCCTCCATCCTCTTTCCATCTCCCAGTCTCTTTCCCATTTTCAGAAGATGCATTTCCACTTTTCAGTTATCTGTCTTTTACCTTCTTCTTCACCTATACTTTGTGTTTCTCAAATAAGAGAACCCATGCAATATTGTTTTGAAGCAATGGTATTCATGCCATTCATATGTTAATGTCCTAGATGAATCAAACACCTTGTCCCTTTTCTGTCTGCTTCTTTATGTCACCACAGAACTTAACAGGACTCAAACCCTTGGGCATGACTTTTGTTCCTTAAATAAAAAAGTTGATATAAAAATCTTGAAGTCCTTTCAGCACCTATCTTGGGTAATTCCCAACCTCATTTGACTACAATGAATTCATGTGGCCAAACAAAACAGATTCAAGTAAATAAACCAGAAACGAGCCAAGCTATTTTGGTGTTATACAGATACAATTTTATGGGCTGAATATTGAAGTTACTATTATTGAATTTTATAGTCAGTCACTCAAGTGGAATAGAATTTGGTTTGTTTAAGATGGTGTGTCGCTTTTGATCTCTTTGCCCTAGGACGTAACAGCTCTCAAAGACCTTCATTCCTGTTCCAGCTCAGTAAGGTAACCATGTATAATATGCATAACCTAATTCTGGCCACCTTCATACAGACAGTAAATGCTTCATCTCTTAAGCTGAGAAGATACCAACTCTATATTAATCAACTGACCAAGAAATTTTATATGGCTATGGTCTAAGTCAACTCAGGATAAATAAACAAAAGCAAAAGCAGATAGTCATAAGACCTTGTCACAAATCTAACATCTTCATGATTAGACTATGCTAAGGCTATCTATTTGAACTCCATCAGAGGGGTCCAGGATGATGATATATGTTTACAGTAGAATTTTCCCTAAAATGACATTACTTGGCCATCTCTGAAGGATCACTAGTAACCTCTTACTCCTTGAACTTTCTCAATGGCAGGTTCCTAATGTAATTATCTCTGTATTACTATGTAACTGTGTATATAAGTATATTAGGATTTAATCACACTTTATTTTACAGAAAGATTTTTTGGGGGGTTTGGCTAGCTCAGGCTGCCTTCAGGGTGGGTCTGGTGTGGCATGTGGAGCTGGGGATTGAACTGCAGTCTCCTGAACCTGACTGGGTTTACCCATACAGGTGCTTAAACAACTGAGCTAGCTAGCAAGCCCCCACACATATTATTTTAAAACCATAAACTGATTGTTATGATCTGTCTACCATCTTCATTCATCAAGAGCAATGGCTATCTCGTCCTTTTCCTCCTCCCACGCACTTACGTTCACACACTCCCTGGAATATAGTTACTTAATGGCATTTTGCAAGCAAAACGTCTCAAAAATTAAAATGCATTTTGTTTTTAGTTTTAATCTCTGAAATATTCATTTTAACATTCTGTACGCTGTTTTCTATTTATCAATAGCTCTAACCAATTTAATGTGACATCAAGAAGACATCTGTAAGCAAATTTATTTTCAAAATTAGAAATTTTATTTTAGCTCATATTGTAATTGTCCTTTGTTTAAAATATGAACTTAAGCAAGTGACATTTACTTATCACTCTCAAAGAGATGTCTTTGCTTGAATGTTTAAAGTTTGAATGTCATCTCCTAATAAGATTTGAGTCCTCATTATTGAATTTCTATCATGAGTCCTGCTCCCACAGATTGTTAACTGCCTCCTTTTGCATGCCCTCTTTCTCCCAGAAAAGTGTACATCCTTCAAGGACAGGGACAACATTGCATTCCTAGGGACTGATGAAACTGCCATACTAAATGTTTGCTAATGATTTGTTATTTCCTAAAACCCACCCTGACCTCAAATCTATCTCCATAAAATAATGATAATGGCATAACCTCAGTGAGTGGATCCCAATAGATTCCAACTTTCTATTCCAAAGGCAAAACGATAAAGTTTTCCTATATTTTCCCCAGAAAAAAACTTAAAATGAAAACATACAACAACTTGAGACAAAATATTAGAACATACAATATGGCCTCATGCACTGTTATCCAGTTGTGTGAAACTAGTAGTTTAAGTGCTGAAATATAAAGTGACACTTTAGACTCTTGAGTTTACCCCAACATCACAGAAATGTGTATTACCTGACTACGTACAAATATCATTCTGATATTTAAGGTATTGTGCTTTTCCACAAAAGTGATATATAGGGTACTGCTCTACTAGACTTCAGTTAGGGAAGGTCAGTCAAGCATTCAGGCCACTATTTGGAGAGAGAGAGAGTCAGAATCTGATAGTTGTAGACACCATTTCAGCCAGAAAAATGTGTAAGAGTTTTGTCTTTTAAGAGCACTGTAGGCTTGTGCTAAACAAGCCACCACTAAACATAACTATATCTCAGTTTGTAGAATTTACAAATATAAAGTTGCACATGGCAAAAAAGCAAAAGATTTTGAAGATTAGATTAAATTAAGGACTCTAGACTGGAGTGTCTAGATGAGCCAAATAACCGCAAGGACCCTTATAGGAAAGAGGGGAGTAATATTCCATTGTATAAAAACACCACATCTTTTCAACCATTTTTTAAGTGATGGGCAAATCTCCAACAGGTTTTTGAAACTAGCAGGTAATTGGTAGAATTTACACCCTGATTAACTATATATACTGATATCTGTGAACTAAGCAAATACACTGATGATAGCAATGTATGATACTAAATTCATGCTTGGAATACCTATCATTCTGGTCTTCTAAATTAGGCACTGCTTCTAACATTGTATCAATTATTATTAAACTCTCTCTCAAGTAAATGTTTGTTTAAAAATAAAAAAGAAAGAAGGAAGGCAGGGAACAAAAGTGTGAGAGTTGCAAAAGGATAATGATGGTGGAAACAGTCAAAATGAGGCAGTATGACAGTGACTTGACTGGCCAGTGCCAGCTTTCAAGATGGATAAAGCTACTGTTGAGGCATATACATAGCCTCTAGAAGCAGAAACAGGCAAGCAGTGAACTCTGCTCCAAAATTCAGTTCCTAAAGAAACACAGCTTGACATTAGCCAAATCAGATACATTAAACCTTAAAAGCTCTGGTCCAAATACCAGGCAATCCCATTATGATCATTATATTGGAAGAAAAGGTCAATGTGGAGGGAAAGAAGGAAGGAAGGAAGGAAGGAGGGAAGGAAGGAAGGAAGGAAGGGAGGGAGGGAGGGAGGGAGGAAGGGAGGAGAAAGGAGGGAAAGAGGGAAGGAGGGAGGGTTGAAGTGAAGCAGTAAAGGAAGGACCATGTGGCTTCAAGTTCATACAAATGCTGTATTGAAGTTTCCCAAAAGTGAAAGCTTACATAGATTTTGTAGAAATGGTCGAGCAACAGGAAAAACATAAAACATGATAAATCAAGTTTTTAAAGCTATATTTCAAAATTTTACCAAAAGTGAGATGAAAAACAGTAGACATGCAGACAGCCTTGCTCTTCAGATTTAAGCACTGCAAACACTGGACCGTAATCTCCTTAAGAGTCTGTCTCCAGCTTTATTCCTTTTCCTGTGTTCATGACTCAGGAGAGTGCCTAACATAAAGCAGGCACTAAACTGCTGTGTACTACATGAATAAATATTGGCTCAAGAGCAGTAGATTCTACAGAAGGAGATAGCTCTGAGAAATAAAAACTCACTCATTCATTGATCCACCCTGAAAACGCAGTGTTGATTTTGTGCCATGTAATAAAAGGCTCTGTTTAGAAGTTTCCAAGAACTTCAGCCCTCACGTAGCTTCCGACTTTTAAGCACGTTTGAACACCAGTATTCTAAACAGATGAAGCTCTCATTTCATGTTACCATTTCATTGTGTCAGGTTTTTACATTATCCATAAGCTGAATTATTTGAGACCACTTTTTTTTTATTACTTTCTACCTTGTGCCAGAACTGCTAAATTGTTTTAAATGTCACTTTTGAACTCCATTAAAAAGAACAAACCTCCCAGTCTAGCAGCAGTTATTTTTCTAAGGAAATCCCCTGCAACTGGCTCCAGGGCTTCCATCATAATTAAGTGGATGAGTCAAATTGAGAAAGTCCAGGCAATGCAGTGAGAGTAAGTGTCTAAGCACAGAGGAAGCAGAAAGGACTTCAGACTAGTGAACAAGGTGTGACTGCGTTTCACTACATGTCAAGGACAGGGATACCTCAGCTAGAGCACATTCTCACAGCCCCCTCCCATTAGCAGGGTTCTTGTTCCATTCACAGGAACCCCCAGTGGGGAGCAATGCTTTAAAGAGTACATGCGCCATGGATGAATGAACCCCTGATGAGCAGGACCTGGGCCAGATTCTTCTTTGCATAAATGAACTCGTTCCTGGTTTAATAATAGATGCCATACCCAGTGTGAAACCTAGAGATGCAGAGGCTCTAACCTACTTCTGGTTTTAGTGGTGAAGAGGAAAGCAGAGATTAGGCATCAGTTGAACAAGGATGATTAGGAGTCATCCTTTCTTTATGAACCTTCACCCTGGAAGCACTTTCTGGAAGATTCCTGGCTGGCCCAGCAGATCTTCAGCTCCTGGGGCAAATTTGAGCAAGAAGGCAAAAAGGACTGCAGCACTGTGGAGGTTTAGAAGGAAGGCAAAGGGAGAACTGTTCCTTGTAGCATCTGGTGAATTTGACTAGATCAAATTTTATAGCACTTATCTTAATTAGAGAAAGTTTCAAGTCATAGCCTCAAGAACATTGATGAAGTGATCACAATGTTTTTGATCTTCCCCATGCTTGGTTTTGGCTTTCCACCCTATCTTCTTCCCTTGCTCAGCTCAGGAGATCACCCTGCATCATGCCTCCCAGGTCACATCTTGATGCTGAAGAACTCCCCTTATCTGGAAATGGCTCAATAAATTCTCAGCTGATTCAGAAATACTCTGATTCAATAGCTGTGCTATTTTATCAACATCCTGGTGTATTTCTCCTAAGGAATTTTGCCGTTTACCATACAGTGGATGGAGACCTTTCCTCAGCCTCTAGAAATACAATCGCTGCTCACAAAAGAGGCTTCTCCATCCAGAGAAGTCTGACTATAAACCTGATAATGCCGCTTCTGTGGGAGTCCTGGTCAAGTGAGTGTAACACTCCAAGAACCAGATATGTAGCATCATAGCCTGCAGAGATCAAACATGTACTAGAAGATTCTCTCTCTTGACTTACAGATAAGCAAGATGTTGAAGAAAGAGCAAAACTACATGATACCATGTGTTCCTCATGTGGGTTTTTGATATTTTTTCCCCTTACACATTGTGTTCAATTTTGCAAGACCAAAGAAACATCTCAAGGGCATATTATACTTTGATGAAGTTAATATTTTCCTGCTTATAAAGATGTTCTTCTTTCGCCCTTGGAAAGCAGTCTCATAGAATTTCACTGAAGTGTTATAAACAGCTCTGCCAAGGGTGTACTTTTACTCTCCTTCAGAGACTTTAGTAGATCATTGTATCAGAATCACTAAACTCTTAAATAGCTTACATAGTGCCATAAGAGGAAATACTAAGTAGTTTTCAAAGAAATAAAAACCATAGAGTGCTGGGAGATGCCTCAAGGCTTAGGTGCCTGCCTCACAAGTGCAAAGTCCTGAGTTTGATCCCTGGTACCACAAAAAATAAATAAATAAACAACAAACAAACAAACATTTTTTTTTTCAGAAAAACTATATAAATGCTACTGCTGCTAATCGCAATATTATGCTGACCCAAGGCATACAGATTAATAAAAAAATTTCAAATTGGGAAACAACTTCTGTAATAGAAATAGCAACATCTCCCTTACAGCTGTCAGTGTATGAAGAGTTGATGCAGCCTGAGGTTGACTGTCTCAGTGCCAGGAAACAATGTATTCGCGGGAAAGGGTTATTTAGATGGATGGCTTGCCAATGTGTCTGAGGTGGCATACACAGCAATTGTTTTTATGACTACCAGCAGTACAGAGCCTATTTTAAAGCCACAACTAGGGAAAGATAAAAACACAGACTGTAATCACTGTGGCTGTTGCTTGTCATTTTAGATCGATTCTGTTGTTGGTTGCCCTTAGCAACAAGAAAATTAAGCTAAAGGAATTTTAAACAAATTAATAGTGTACTACTTTGTATCTACTGATTATTTATTCTGATGCAACAAAGCATAGGCAACAAGTGCAATAGATATCAATAATCTCAAATGTGAATTCTGTGGGTGGAACTTTAAAGAATCTTAAAACAACAATAATCAATCATGAAAACATGGTTGTTGAAGCCGTGAAAAATAACCATCACTGAGCTTATGAGCGTCTTTGTGCTCTGCCGCATGTGATACAGTGAGATCTACTTTCCTAGCCCTCATAAACAGAGGCAGAGAGGAAATGAAATATCCAGCATTGGAAGAAGAAATTGATCCAAGCTCTAGCAAGCTCCATTGTAATCCCAGAGGCTTTGATCATTTGAACACACTGGAAAAAAGACAGCTTGTAAAAAATATTCTTTAATAAAGAATCTTAGTATCACAATAACACTGAGACTGAAGCTTAATTGAGCATTTAATGTGCCAGGCAGTGCGCTAGAAATTGGAATCTCTGAACTTAACTAGTCTTTCTGTGTCTGTATGTGCACCCAGTGACTAATGTACTTCCCTACCCCGTGGAGAAGCAAATGAAGGGGTTACAGTAATTTGTCTGAAGTCAGAGTTCCAATACCTACCAAGAGAAAGTGAAGTCTGTTTTGTGTAACTGCAAAGTCCACTCTTTTCATTCTGTCATACTGGTCCTCTGAAAATTCAGAAAGCCATTCACACATTTGTATTATGGTGTCAAGGGCCTCCTATATGCCAAATGCTTTCACACATAATCTCTTCAGATGTGCACTGTAATCTCATAAAGTAGGTTTTTAGAATATTGATATATAAGCCCATTAAAGGACTTAATCAAGATAACAGAAATATTAGGTGCTGCAGCTGGTATTTGAAACCAGATCTGTCTGACCCAAAAACGTTTTCATTCTGCCTTTGCATCCCACCTGGCACAAAGTGAAGTCTTTACATAATGCTGATGTAGGTGGAATAAAGATCACAACTGAGGAAGCTTCCTTACTGAATGTAGTTATGTCTCAGAGGATGATATTTGACCTCCATGAGACGAACCTGTGTACCTCACAAATTGCTATATAATGCATTGCTCTAGGATTTTCTTTTCTTTTCTTGTCTTTTTTCTTTTCTTTTCTTTTCTTTTTTTTTAATGGCCGGCTCAGCCTGCCCTGGGGTTGGGGCTGGTGCAGCATGTGGTGCTAGGGATGGAACTTAGACTGCTGAGCCCTCTCACTGGCCTGTATTTTCTAGTTTTAAAGGGTAATCACAAGTCTCATTTAAAATACAGTTTTTATCTTCTACTTTTTTGAAAGAAAGGAAGAAAGAGGATCTGGGGAGATAGCTCAGAAGCATAAGGCACCTGCTTAGAAATCACAAGGACCTGAGTTTGATCCTTGATCCCAAAATTAAATAAATAAATAAATAAATAAATAAAATTTACTGATTATTTGTAACCTATGTAAACTTGTATTGAGTTTTATATATCACTTAATAAAAAGAACTAGTCAAAAATTTACACTGGAAATCAACACCAAAACTTCACTGATAAAGTTGCCATTTCTGTATACCAAGTTTACAGCTTTTCTTCTCCTAGATTTATTGAGGTATAAGAAACAAATAGAAACTGAATGTATATAAAGTGTATAATCTAATGTTTTGAAATATGTATGCATTTTTAAATGATGCACAACCAAGCTAGTTAATATTTGTCACCAGTTTTGTGTGTATAGTGAGAATATTGAAAAGTGCTCTCTTTGCAAATTTCATATATATAATAGACTTACAGGCTTGATTAATTGAATCTCCATAATGTATTTATTCTGTATAACCAAACTTTTGTATCCTTTGACCAACATCTGCAAAAACTGGGCCATTTGCAAATTTTAACATGTTGAACTGAAACAAGAACAAGTGATGGCATTCTCCTGGAGGTGCTGGACTAATACAAAATGCAGATCTGTGTACACTGTAGTTTAGACTGAGTCTACCTGGGTTTATACATTGCTGAGAACCAACAAGAGTAATGACAATGAGAAATTAAGTAGAAGTTCTTGTCAATAGAGCTTACAAAGAGAAATAAGAAGCATGGAAGATTGTGGAGCACTCCTCTGACTTGAACAAATAAAATTATGCTAATATTTTACATTTCAAATGCTGTTAAAATATTCAAAATGCACAACACCATCTGTACATAGGCAGTATGAT
>PVKN010037354.1:0-11245 GCA_004027915.1 Capromys pilorides
CCCTGACCTATGCAACAAGATCCTGATTCAAAAAACAAAAACAAATCAAAAAGCTGGGAGTGGCGGTGCACACCTGTACTCTTACCACTAGAGTGGCTAAGGCAGGAGGATCACTAAGTTTGAGGTCAGCCTGGACTACATAGTGAGTTCAAGGCCAGCCTGAATTGCACAGCAAAACCTGTCTCAAAAGACAAAAAACAAACACCACCATCAACAACAACAAGAACAAGCAAAAGAATTTTTTAAGAGCCTAGAGTTGGCTTCCTTGATTTTTAAATTAATTTTTGCCCTCATCTTCTGGGAGGCTTTCTCTCTCTGTTGTTCTTTCTTTTTGTTATTGGAAATTGAACCAGTGAGTGCTGAGCTTATATCCTTAGTTCTTTTCATTTATTTTGAGATGGTATCTCATTAAGTTGCTCAGGCGGGCCTTCAATTTTTGATCCCTGGTCACAGCCTTCTGAGAAGCTGGGATTATAGGGCTATACTCCAACATCTGGCTCACATCCTTATCATCCCCCACTTTCTTTACATCTTTATTTCTTATCTTCTACTTGTTTTGAGTTCTTTTTCTAGTTTAAGAAGGAAACTGTGATTACTCGTTTCTAATACGATTCCAATAAGCCTTGACTTATGGATTTCATAGTTTTGTGTAGTCTCCTCCCACACTAAATATAACTGATCTGTGTAACAAATAGGATATAAAAATGAGCGATGTGGGGCTGGCGAGATGGCTCAGTGGTCTAAAGCACCTACTGAGGCAAGCTTAGGCAATGGCAGGGACCGCGGTTTGATACTCAGCACCACATGCGAGCCTAACCCCCCAGGGCAGGCCATAATATTAAGAAAAAAAAAAAAAAAAGAGGGAAGTAACTTTCAATGCTGGGTCTGCATGTTATTACAGCTTCTATTTACAACTTCAGATTATGCTGAAGAAAGCCAGCCACAACACTGAGGACACTTACTTAGCCTTGTAGAGGGGAACATGGCAAGGAGTTGATGCTTTCAAAACTAACTTGCTACCATTTGAGTGACTCATCCTGCATGCGGACCTACCAGCCTCAGTAATGCCTTCAGAGGATGAAACTTCTAAAAAGCCCTGAGCCTAAACTAAACAGCTAAGCCACTCCTGAATTCTTGACTCACACTAACTGTGTTAACAGTACTTATTGTTGTTTTGAGTCATTAAGTTTTGGGATAATTTGATATTCAATAAAATATAAAATAAAAAATAAAAAAATAAGAATTATCTATTCAAACATTTAGTAACTATTGTACATCCTATACCACAGACTCATTTATGAGTTGGAATTTAAACAATGAATCTAGGTTCAGACAGCTGATGACCATGAGCATTTCATTTCAGCCTTTCCCCAAATTCCACTATAAATATGGTAAGGAATTATTGCTTTAAAAAAATACAAACAAGGAAAGAGGTGAGAAGAAAACAGAAAGTGTATCAACTCTTTTTTTGTTTGTTTGAGATAGGGTCTTGTTCTGTAACCCAAGCCAGCCTTAAATTCATAGTGATTACCCTGCTTCAGTCTCAAGTACTAGGATTATGGGCATGCAGCACCATGCCTGGCTTAGTACATCAACATTTTGGAAGACAAAAACCAGTGATATAGTAGATACAAGAAAATAAAATAAACCAGCTGTGTTGGAAAAGGCTAACAACCAAATGCATTTATATTAAGTCCTCAAAATGCATAAGCAGAAATACATGGTATGGCTAAAACTAGTGATGAAAGGATGACAAAGGTGAGAAAAATAGGGGAACGTAGAGAAGCAGGCAGTTCTAGATCCTTTAACTAAACTGCACCACTGATCTGCTGCCTGTTCTTCCTTGCATGAATCTGAAGGTTTATTTCTGAAAAACGTAGAACAAAGGCTCTCTGCAATGATACCTGGCATAGTTGAGGGCATAGGACTATAAAATAAACAAGAGAATGAAATGACTGTAAACATATTAAATGCTGATGCAAAAATTCCCTGGCCAGAACTTCCAACTTCCAGAATGTAGAGGCAGCTATATACTGTTACCTTTGAACAGGAGTTTGGAAGACTAATCTTTGGACAATGTGATGAGCCAAGAAAAGAGACCTAAGGATCCTAACATGTAGATTCTTGAGCCTCATACTACTAAGATCACCCTATAATGAAGTTTAGAGCCAACAAGCCTTTCTCATGCATTCAGAACTTCCAGTCAGTATGCCTGGCTCCCACTCAATCATGAGTACTATATTTGAGGAAATCCTCCAAACAGAAGACAGAGAGAAAACAAAACAAAACAAAAAACACTGGAGGAAGCATAAGGATATGCAGGAAGAACTCCAAAATAAATTTTTATGCTCAGAGAGCATACTCCATCCGTCAAACAGCAACGCTAGTGGGGCATGGTGAAACATGCCTATAATCCCATCTGTTTGGGAGGATGAGACAAGGAAGATCACAAGTTTTAGGCCAATTTATCCAGACTCTCTTTCAAAAGGGCTGGGAAGCAAGGATTACCAGGCACTAATTCAATCACAAATGTTTCTATCTAGATTTAAATACATTTGTTTATGAATACAGAATTGAACTAACAGACAAGCATCATCATGTAGTACCAGTCAGTAAGTTCTACCATGGATCAGATAACTTCAAAACTAATAGCCATAAAGTAAAAATAATTAATTTGAAAATTCATCTATTCTTATGTTCAATAAAGTTGGATTTTTATGTCAAATAGAGGGATTAGGCCAGCACTTGTGAGGCCGAGGCAGGAGGATCAGTGTGAGTTCGAGACCAGCCTGGGCTACAAAAGTGAGCTCAAGGCTAACCTGAACTGCATAGTGAAACTGTCTCAAAAAAGACAAAAAAAAAAAGAGTGGAGGGAGAGGGAGGATTAGGGATATAGCTCAGTGCAAGACCCTGGGTTCGATTCCAACTTGCAATCCTTGTGCCGCAGCCTCCCAAGTGCTGGGTTTACAGTATGTGCCAGTTCCTTTTACTTCCTCCTTACTGACATTTGGTATAAGGTTTTTCAATTTTGTATATCTAATGGGTACAAACTGTTATCAATTTATAATTTCCTGTTTATTAATGAACTTGAGAATCTTTTTATGTGTTTATTGGACCTGAGTTTCCTCTTTTGAGAACTATTTTTCTTTTCTTTTGTATTTTAGGGAAGGGTCTACCGGGTGTTCAGTCTCAAACTGTAGTGATCCTCCTGTTTACAGCCTCCCAAGGACAGGGATTACAGGCATGTGTGCCACCATGCCCAGTCTCATTGCTCTCTCTGAGAGGTTTCCAGGGTGGGGGGCGGAGAGGGGGTGGGGCTGTCAGATAGGCCCAGAGATCAACTCTCAGCCCCTGTGCCTACTTGCAGGCACTTTAATCTGCTGAGCTATTTGACCTGCCCTGATAACAACTTTTCTATTTCATCTATCTTTATATTTTATTTATTTATTTTTTGGTGGTACCAGGGATCAAATATCTTTATATGTTATAATGCTTAGTCACACTAGCTTCAAACATTTACCCACTATTTCAACTTTGCTTATAGTATCTTTTGTATGATATGAGTTTTAAATTTTGATGTAGCCAAATTTATCAAGATTTTGTTTAATGGTGTATACTCTATTTTGTTCACGGTTAAAAATATTTGTTTTTTCCCTAAAATAATGTCAAAGTTTTCTTTTCATATTTTTTACATAAATCTTGTGTAAAATGAAAGGATCCAATTATTTCTTCAAATGGTTAACAAGTGAATAAATGTAACTTAATGAGTATTTTACTCTTTCCCCACTGACTGAAATGCTACCTCAGACATTTACAGTTTCCATAAATATACATTAGGCTTTGTTTCTAGGTTCTTTTTGCTTCATTATCTGTCCCTACATTTAAAGTACTGTAGTGTAAGTGTTACGGTTTTATAATAAGTAAGGCAGTTCTTTAAATTTGTACTGGTTCTTCCTGGACATTAATTCTTACACATAAATCTTTTTTTTTTTTTTTAAATTTATTTTATTTATTTGCTTGTTTCTTTATTTACTTATTTTGTGGCTGGCTCAGCCTGCCCTGGTGGTGGGGCTGGCGCAGCATGTGGTGCCAGGGATCGAACCGCAGTCCCTGCAGTTGCCTGAGCTTTCCTAAGCAGGCGCTTTAGACCACTGAACCATCTCGCCGGCCCTTACACATAAATCTTAATACTGACTTACAAAGTTTCATGACAGATCCTACTAGGATTCTAACTAAAATTACGTTTATAGATTAATTTTGGAAGAAATGACATCATAGGGTTTTTCCTCAACGTGCCTATATATTCAATTCCTTCTTGTTTTTATCTTGTGTCTTTCAATAAGGTACACAGGCATTTCAAAAATATTTTATTCCTGGCACTTGCTGTTCAATCCAAATTCTTATTTGCTGTTATTAAAGCTCAGCCAAGATATTACTTCTATAATACTTGGGACTTTTAGACTTACTTATATTCTCCTTCTCCATGCTCTTATACTGATTAATTCTGTGCTTAATATGACAAAGAGTTGGGCTATCAAGCTGGGGACAGTGGCACTGGCCTACAATCCCAGCATTTGGAAGGCTGACAGAAGTAGATTACCATGAGTTTAGGTCAGCCTAGACTGACTGACTGACTGACTGACTGACTGACTGACTGACTATCTATCTATCTATCTATCTATCTATCTATCTATCTATCTACCTATCTATCTATCTATCTATTATTTTAGGGAAGGTTCTACAGGGTGTTCAGGGTCTCACTACTAGACTTGTAGTGACCCACCTGTTTACAGCCTTCTAAGCGCTGGGACCATGCCTGAGTCTCAATGTGCCCTGGGGGTGGGGCCAGCAGTCCAGGCCTGGGATCAAACTGTGCCCCTGCACCTGCTTGCAGGTGCTTTAATCTGCTGAGCTATTTGGCCAGCCCCACCTAGTTTAGTGAGAACCAGTCTCAAGGAAAAAAACAGATTAGTGCTCCGCACAGAGGGTACACTGGTGATTATGATGTAGAGTGCTTAGCTTCAGGGACTTTTTATTCTAATTAGAGACACAGGGCATCAATACTTGTAATTCAGGGTGTCCCATGCAATTATATGAGAGGTATATTGTACTATGGGTACATGTAAGAGAAATACCTAACAATCTAGGGGGATAACTAGATGGGCAAGAGAGAAAAGTATCATACACTGCTTCTTAAGGAAGTAATATATAATAGATTAAAGCCTATAAGAAGAACAGAAGTTACAAAACACAAACTAATATCATTGGCTTGGTTTTGATAATACCAAAAAAACTATCATTGTTGAACTGAAAAATCGTTTACTTTTGGAACAAACATCTTGTCTTGGTCTCTCAGACTCCTTGTGATAATCACCTCTTGCTCAGTTGTTCTTTCCTCTTTATGTACAAGTAGTGCCCACAGTTTTAGCATCCTCTTTTCTGTTTTATATTAAGTATATTCTTGAAGACTTTTCCATGTTGAGTTTAAAATATGATTTATACACTATGGGATCTCAAAAATCTTGCCTTTATTCCAACTATGAGAAATTTCAACCACATATTAGATGTCTCTAGCCACAGAATCCTCAAGTTTTGGATGTATTAACCTAAAATCTATCTATACATGGTGATGCAAAGATGTTGACAGTATCACTGTTCATAAGTGGAAGAAATCTCAGAGTGAATAATACTCTGAATATGTGTTGGAGGATAGGACCTTCTTGGAAACCACTTCACATAGTCACTACACCTTAAGATTTTTTCAAGGACTAAGTCATCACAGTAATTTTTAAGCCAAGTGGTTTTTGTTATTGTTGTTTTGTTTTGTATTGTTTGTCAAGTTGGCTAAGTTTCTAGCTGCCATCTACTCAATCAAACATTAATCCAGGTGTGACTGTGAAGGTGTTTTGTAAATATAATTAAAATCCGTAATCAACTGACTTTAAGATTATCCTGCATAATGTAGCCAGATCTGATTCAATCAGTTAGCCTTAAAAACAGGGCTGAAGCTTCCTTGAGAGAGAGAAAAGAAATTCTACCTCTAGACAACATCCTTGTGCTGTGAACAAGAATTCTCGCTTGCTCCTTCTGATGCCTGCTCTAAGGATTTCAGATTGGCATTCCTGCCACCTACAATTGCATAAACCAAATCTATGTATCTCCTATTGCTTCTTCCTTAGACGAAGCCTGACTAACACATTAAAATTCTGGTTTACTTCAAGAACCTAATGAAAGTTTCTATTCTATTTGTTTCCAACTGGTTCCATGTACCAGTAACTATACCCAAGTGTTTTTTCTGGACATGGTTTTTAAATTTATTATTCCAGCTTAATCCTTGAAATATATTCCTTCCTCTCCATCCCACATTAGACCATCACCATCTCTTACCTGAACTAGTGATTGAAAAGTCTCCTAACTGGCTTCTCAGATTAGTTTTTTCTCCTCTATCTATTTTCCACACTGCTGCCAGAGGTCTCTTTCTGGAAAACAAATATGATCACGTCACTATCCTTCTTACAAATCTTTGAAATCTCCCTACCAAAAATGATAGAGAAAAGTTTGTTTTTTATTTAATTTGTTTTAATCTCTATAATTCTTTTCTGTTCTTTTTGCAACTAATGTTCCTATTTTTCTAACTTGTTGAGATGACTGCTCAGGTCACTGATGTTTTTCTTCTCCTGTAATATGCATTTAAAGTTTAATTCTAAGAACTGCTTTACATGATTATACCAGTTCTGATACATATGATTATGGTCCCAAAATTTTCATCCCAAATTAAAATTTCTTTTGTGGTTTGACTGATAGGTAACTTAGAATTTCTTAATAATTTCCAAAGCTAGAATTCAAGTTTGAAAAGGAATATAGCAACAGTTTAGCTGCAAAGTTTCCAATCTTTTTCCTAGAACCTGTGCAGAAGAGATTGTTAAAACAAAACAAAACAAAAAAACCCCCACACAAAATACATTATCTTCATTAAAACTAAGATATATAAAAACCAGAAAAATGCCAAATTACAAAATAAATATTCCCAAATTACTTGGGGTTAGTGGAACCCATGCAAGAAGCCACCTCTGAGCACGGGAGAATGACAGAAAGTATAAAGCCTAGTGAGGGAACAGATAATTTCTACTCCTATATAGAAACGGCCCTCTTTTAAGCAGGATGTGCAATATTTACAACTCCAACTGAATGGAGGAAATCCGAGAAGGAAATAGAGAAAGAAGGTACAAAAAGTATGAGAATGGGGCATGATCTCAAATGACAATTTTGGAAAACATTAATTAGCACAGTTTTATAGTTCTTATTTCAAAACATTTCAAATGTACTTAAGTTAAAAAATAGTATCTGCTGGATGTGGTGGCACACACCTGTAATCTCAGAATTTGGGAGATCGCCATGAATTTGAGGCTAGCATGCTATACACAGCAACATCCTGGCTCAGAAAACCAAACCAAACCAAAAAAAAACCAATTGTGTAACTGTCACAAATTCTCTGATTTTTAACATTTAAAAAAAAAAAAAAAAAAAAAAACCAAAACAGTTTAAAAGGCAAAGTAGGGCTGGGTGTGGTAACACGCGCCTGTAGTCCCAACACTTGGGAGGCTGAGGCAGAAGGATCAGTGTGAGTTTGAGATCAGCTTGGACTGTAAAAGTGAGCTCAAGGCCAGCCTGAACTGCATAACAAGAACCTGTCTCAAAAAGAAAAAAAGGAAAAAAAAGGCAAAGCAGTGTTTTCTGGTAATATGACCTGGGAGCACTCATGGCTGGTAGCTCACACTACTTAAATCACTCACGTTACTGAGAGGCACAGGAAATGAGATTATATTTTAAAGAATTAATCGACTGGCACAAAAAGGTATGGAGGACTTAAGCAGAGACACTTGAATAAGTATCTTGTTCCTAAGGTGCAAGTGATATTCCTGCTCCACTCCCAAAGTCCCTTCTGACAGACAGTTTGTCAGGATACACATCATCTAGCTATCAACAAAAAATGTCTTAGATCCACACAGTGTCACATAAAAATAGCAGTGCAACATCTGTGACAAAAAATTCAACAGCAACGTTATCATAAAGTAGATGAAAGTTCCAACTCTACTTTTTAACATGAATTCATAGCTAGTTAAAGGGAGGTAGTGCAAGAAACATGGCAGAACTCAGCACAGAAATGGAGGAAAAAGATTTTCTAAATTGATAAAAAGACTAAATTGCAGTAAGCACATGGTGGCAAAACATATACCACAGGGCTGGCAAAATAGCTCAGCAGATTAAGCACCTGCCTGCTTAAGCAAGCACAAGACTGGGGTTTGATCCCTAGCACCACATGCTGTGCTGGCCTTATCCCTAGGTGTGCTGAGCCCAAGAGTGAGTCCAGACGTGGTGACGCACGCCTATAACCCCAAGTGTGGGGAGGCTGAAAACAGGAGGATCACTATGAGTCTGAGCTGCTCTGTAAAACCCTGTACCAAATATATTTAAAAAACCCCAAAAAACAAAAAGACACAGTAAAGAGCACACTTGATGAAAATTTTTAAAAAGAAAATAAAGTGACAGATGTTTGGAAATATGACTTGCAATTTCATGTTCTACATAAAACTGACCCAAAATGTTCAACTAAGAAAAAGATCTCGTAAATAGAAATAAATAATTTCAGGGCTGGTGAGATAGCTCCATGGCTTAAGTGCCTGCCTGGCAAGTGCAAGGTCCTGCGTTTGATTCCCGGTTCCGCAAAAAAAAAAAAAAAAAAAAAAAAAAAAAAAAGAATAAAAACAAAAAAAAAAAAAAAAAAAAAAAAAAAAAAAAAAAAAAGAGAGATTGCTTCTTAAAACAATAAAATCAAGGCTATGTGTAGTGGAGTATGCCTATAATCCCAGAATTCAGGAGGCTGAGGTAGGAAGATTGCCATGAGTTCCAGGTCAGCCAGGGCTACACAGTGAGCTCAAGACTAGCCTGAACAACACAGTGAGATACTGTCTCAAAAAACAAAACAAAAAAATCAAATCAGCTTTATATTTTTCTACTGGACACTGAGTACCAGAACAGAAAAATACTTCTAAGATACTAAAAGAAACCATGATCTAGTCATTCAGATACATTCTTATATTGACAATATGATAAGCAAATCTCAGTTCTTATTCATATGCCTCTTTAAAATTTATTTTTTTATTATGGCCGGCTCAGCCCACCCTGGGGGGGGGGGGGGGGCTGGCGCAGTATGCAGTGCTGGGGATCGAACCGTGGTTCCTGCAGTTGCCTAAGCAGGCACTTTAGACCACTGAACCATCTCGCTGGCCCCTAAAATTTATTTTAAATAATTAATTCATGTTTTGTAGTACAGGGGACCAAAGTCAGGATCTTAAGCTTGCCAGGCAGGTGCTTATGCTGCTGAACTATATCCTAAGCACCATATGACCATTTCTTGAAGAAACAACTTGAGGACAAAGAAAACCAACAGGGAAAAAAAATTCAGCAATGAGGCTGGCCAGATAGCTTAGCAGATTAAAGCACCAGCTTAGGCAGACACAGAGGTCAGTGGTTTGATCCCCAGCCTGCCATGCCAACCCTATCCCCGGGGTTGCTGAGACAGAGATTGAGACTGGCTGTGGTGGCACGTGCCTATAACCCTAGTGCTTGGGAGGCTGAAAACAGGAGAATCACTACAAGTCTGATCTGTGTAGTGAGACCCTGTAGTCTCTGTAGACCCTGTACTAAAAACAAAACCTCAGCAAAATGACTATTAATAAGCACTAATATACTTAAGATTCAAAAAATAAGTACATACAGAGGACAAAACAGAATGTAACTGCTGGTCTCCAACTCACATCAATCCTCCTGCCTCAGGCTCCCAAGGGTTGGGATTACAGGCATGTGCCACCACGCTCAGCTTGAAAGGCAAGAAAATTTTAAGCAAAATTAAAGAGCAAAAATGTAACAGGTAATATAATAATGCAATGCTGGCTAAAACTAGTTAATAAAGGGAAGGAGAGAAGGAAGGTGGGAAAAATGTTCGTTATTCATTCAGGGAAATGATTCTGCTTTAAGAAAAGGGGAAAAAAGGAAGATGAACGTAAAGGCATAGGTATAAAGGTATTCATTGAGTGAGGAGGGGGTCTTTTCTAATACTGAAATTATAATTTTAAAGGAAAGAAAATACATCATTTAAAGATTCAGAGTGTTGTAGTAAGTAGCAAAGAATCTCTCTCAGAGTTGCTATCCAGATGCTGAAACATAGCAACCTAAGGAAGATGAGAAGGAGGAAGCGGGTTCTTTGGACCCAGGAAAGGTCTGAAGCTCGAAGTGAAGCCCACAGAGAGGGTGAAGAGGCTTCAACAATAAAGGAGGTAGCTGGTGGCACTTTCTCATTAGATGCAGATAAAGCTTTTTTTTTTTAAATGTATTTAGTACAGGGTCTACAGCGTCTCACTACACAAATCGGATTTGTAGTGACCCTCCTGTTTTCAGCCTTCCAAGCACTGAGATTACAGGTGCCACCACACCCAGTCTCAATATCAGCTCAGT
This sequence comes from Capromys pilorides, assembly GCA_004027915.1. Classification (NCBI taxonomy): domain Eukaryota; kingdom Metazoa; phylum Chordata; class Mammalia; order Rodentia; family Capromyidae; genus Capromys; species Capromys pilorides. The sequence continues at coordinate 10,516 of PVKN010037354.1, forward strand.
GTGCCCTGGGAGCAGGGCCAGCACAGCATGTGGAGGAATGGAACCTCCCAGCATCTGCCTAAGCAGGTGCTTTAATCCGCTGAGCTATCTGGGCAGGCTGCAGATAAAAAGCTTTTCACAAAGTCCAGCATCCATTCATGATAGAAGCCCTGAGAATTTTAATAGATGGTCTTCAATCTGATAAAAGCCATCTAAATCAAACCAACAGCCAACATTAAATAGACAAAAACCAAAGGCTTTCACTCTAAAATCTAGGACAAGACAAGGATGTCCACATCTCCACTGTTATTCAACATCATTTTGGAAGCTTTAGCTGGAGTAGAGAAGAAAAAGAAATAAAATAATAATAGGAAAAGAAGAGGTAAAACTATTTGCAGATGACATGATACTCTACATATAACACAAAAAACTCCATTAAAAAACTGTAGATTTAATAAGAAAATTCAGTAGCATAGCAGGATACAAAATCAATATCCAAAAATCTAGCCTTCCTGTACACAAACAACAAACTCACTTGAGAGAAAAATTAGGGAAACAGTATGTTTCACATTAGCACCCAAAAAAGGGGACACATCTAGGAATCAATCTGATGAAGAATTATAAGACTTTTATATTGAAAACTGCAGTACTCTAAAAAAGGAGATTGAAGAGAGTATCAGAAAATAGAGGGACGAGGGAGATAGCTCCATGGCACAAATGCCTGACTGGCAAGTGCAAGGTTGTGAGTTCG
>PVKN010037355.1:0-11260 GCA_004027915.1 Capromys pilorides
CCTACTATTTTATTTAGTGAAATTTTCTATCATTTCTATTTTTTTACTATGCTTTATTCACTTTCAAAACTATAGTGAATGCTTAAATTAAAAGAAATTACCATAAAAGACACATTGTCATCATTCTCCCTCAAGAGTCCCTCTCACTTCAAGTGTACCTGAGTCATCATTCTTGCCATTTTCTGAAGCTGTCCTGGAAAACCTCTTCTGAGAGTGCTACTGATTGTGCTGTTAGGGCTGCCTTTATGTCCTGAATTGATTCAACATACTTACCTTTCATGGTTATTGTGTCTTTGGGGAAAAGTCAGAAATCTTGGTGCCACATCCAGGGAATAAGGTAGATGAGGGCACATCATAATGTTTTCATAAACCTGCATTTCCCATGAATGACAGCATTCCCTATACTTTTGATCATACCTTGTAAAGAGGAATCCTAGAACTGCTACAGTAAATGGCAAGAAGGAGGAGATAAGTATATCTGGACCAAAGGAAAGTATCTTGAGGGAGACTAAGTGCAATTTTCTTGCAACAAATCTTCCAGTCATACCTCATATTTATGCCCTTTGAATATTGATTCTACCACTCATAAATCAAATGTGTTTTGAAATTATTAAGTGCAAATGTTTCCATTGCATAGTTTTGCGCAAACTCTGCATGTCTGGGTTGAAAGTATTCCTCGCCTTGCTAAGCTGAGTGGCTGCCTTCCTGTCCTTGCTGATCTTCTTTGGTAGCCTGAGCTTGTTCTGCTTCAGCTCCTCCTTTAATGGCTCCCTAATGCAGATGCCACCTCTACACCCAGATAGGATAAATCAGGAAAGTTCTAATGAGGTTATCCAAATACTGGAGTCCATTAAAAGCCAGATAGGATGGCTCTGATGGAGACTACCAAGATACTACCTGTGTGGGCTGTTCTTTATCTCAAATTCTAAGGGTGAGGTTGTATACCATAATTTTTGCTCTCTGCCTGTAGAACCACATTATCTATTCCTTCAAGCCAAAATGGAATATGTAGGTGTTATGGCTTGTATCTAGGTGTCCCCCCAAAGCCTCGTGCAGTCTTGGGGTGGCTTCTGAAGTTTGTGATTGATTATTGTGGGTGTGAGTGCTGCACCTTCCCTGGGGCAGGTAATTTGCATTTCAATGTAAGGAAGAAAGAGAAGTTAGCTGTTTGAGCTGCTGCTACTCCTCCCTTCCTCGCCCTTGCTCTTTGCTGCCAGCATGAAAGGTTGCTCTCTGCCCTGTGCCACTCTGCTTTGGAGCCATCTGAATAGGGACTGAAGCCTCCAGTAACTGTAAGCTAAATAAACCTTTTCTTCACATTTTGAGTAACAGGTATTTGTCCCAGCAATGAGAGAAGAGTAACTGAGACAGAATTTGGTACTGCAGGTGTGGGGTCATTGCTGTGGCTAATGTGGCTAATTCTGACTATGTGGAATACAAGTTTTTGGAAGTGGCTTATTGGAAGAGAGGTTTGGAGAGGTCCTCTACTTGTAAAGAGCTAATACAGCTTCAACTCTTCTGTAGGGGAGATTCTGGTCAGAGCTCAGGAGATCAGAATGCCGAGAGAAAGCCAGCCTGTATAGACCAGGCTGAGGAGGTGTCTGTTGGAAAGGACTGTGTTGGTTGTTAGACTCCAAATCATTTGTGTTTTGACTTGGCAAAAAACTTTTCTGCATTTTTCACACATCCAGAGACTTTGCCTGAAAGTAAGTTTAAGCATGGTGGACTGATTAATCTTTCAGTAGAGATTTCAAATCAACCAAATATTGGGGCAATCATATGGCTGTTACTGGGGGCTTTCAACCAGATTTATGTTGATAATCAAGAGCAGGAAGAGTGGCAAGAGGATTTAAAATGTGAGCTTGGCCAGAAAGGAAGCCCTAATAAAACTGTGGACTACAAAGATAGATCTGAGAGGATCTCCATTGCTGAGAAGGAGCCAGAGAATCAAAACGATGGCCAGATGGCATCACTGAAGGAAGAAAGTCTCCGCCCTTTGCAGTCTCAGAATTGCAAAGGTCTGGGATTTTGCCTTGAAGGGAAAGTTGCTGAGCCCCTTGTTCCAGAATGGTGGTGGTGGCTGCACCAGGTTCCAGAACGGCACTGACATGAAGAATTTATTCTTCAAAATCAGGGTCAAAGTGTTCAGTGATCCAGAGACTCAACCCCTACAGCCAAGAGAAAGGAAAGCCTGGCTACTACTCCAGCTGGCAGCAGACCTTGGCATCATCCATATGGTGATGGTTTTAGGTGCATTGAGCAGCTTTTTTTTTTCTCTTGCAGAGCCAGGAAATTGAACTCAGGATCTTGCACTTGCCAGGCAGGAACTTGTGCCCCTGAGCTATTTCCCTGCCCCTTTAGGTGCATTGAGAATGCATGAGTTCTGAGGTTAAGAAGGCTTCTACCTCGATTCCAGAAAGCCTGGGAGGCCAGGCAGTGTTCCCTTAAGAGGGCAATATGTAAAGCTGTGAGTGAGAAGCTTATTCAGTGGAAACTCCAGAAGTTTGAAAAAGTCAGGAACATGGATCGTCTAAGGAAAACTGGAAAGAGGGAGCAAAGCCAGCCTAAGAGAGAAGCCATTGAAGATACCACTAAGGAAGTCATAGATGAGGAGCCACATAGAGCTCACCATTTGCTACATATTGCTTCAGATATTCCACAATGACCTATAGGATTTAATATTTGCCCTGCTGGATTTTGGACTTATGTTGGTCCCAATGCTTGGTATCCTGCTGTTTTTGGAATGGTAATGTTTGTTTTGTGTCTTTAAATGTTGAAAGTGTTTAACTCTTCTTTTGTGCAGGAGCTCACAGCTAAGAGTTTGCCTTAAATCTTGGAGAAGACTTGGGACTTGAACTTTTCAGCAATGTTGAAACTGATTTTTGGCAACTCTTAGAGATAGACTAGAATGACTTTTGCATAAAGGGATATGCTAGAGTCTTTGGGGGTACAGGGGCAAAATGTTATGGTTTGGGTGTAGGTGTCCCCCAAAAGCCTCATGGGGCAGCTTCTGAAGTTTATGATTGATAGTTGTCAGTATGGATGTTATACCTCCTCTGGGGCACATAATTTGCATTTCAATGTAAGGAAGAGAAGTTAGCTGCTTAAGCTTCTGTTACTCCTCCCTCCACTCTCTTGTTCTTTACTGCCTCCATGAAAGATTACCCTCTTCCAGGTGCTGCTCTGCCTTGGAGCCAGATGAGTATAAACTGAAACCTCCAGTAACTGTGAGCTAGATAAACCTTTCCTTCCCTCACTTTGAGTGAGCTAGATAAACCTTTCCTTCCCTCATATTTGTTCCAGCAATGAAACAACAGTAAGTAAAATAGTAAGGCATATATCTTAGTACCAAATAGTTATCATAAAGCTCCATATATGTTTCCTTGTCTTGAACCGTCTCTGTGAAAGATAAAAATACCATGGTGTGGGGATTCTGCATGATCCTATCCTCATCAAGTGGGAGGCTGAACTCTTCACCAGCACTGGATACCAATTCTGAACTTCCTAGACAAGCATATCACACAAAGAACTTAAAATTTGTCCTGTCTATCTATCTATCTATCTATCTATCTATCTATCTATCTATCTATCTATCATCTATCTATCTATCATCATTTCTATGCACATGGTAAAAATATTTGGGATTGGAGAGATAACTCAGTGGTCTAAGCACCTGCTTGGAAAGCATAAGGACCCAGATTCCATCCCCAGTACCACATGCCATGCAGGCCCTGTCCCTGGAACATCATGCTGTCCACTGAAACCAGGTGTGGTTGCGCACATCTGTAATCTTGGTGCTGGATAGGCTGGAAATAGGAGGATCATTACAAGTCTGAGCTGCATAATGAGACTCTGTACCAAATATATAAATTAAAAAGTTGATTTCCTATAAAATCAAGATAATGGAAATACTGCTTTGGTGACATGATTAGACAAAGCATAAAGTTTACAGAGGACCACAACACAGTGTATCATATAGTTATCAAAGGGAAATAAAACATTTGATGATGAGGAACCTGGTATTCAAAGCATACAGGGCAATAGAGTCAGTTGCATGGTTAGCATAGGCAAACTTTATTTCCTCTGAGTTAATAGCTCTTTTTTTATTGCTCAGCCCTGAAACCAATTCCTCCATGAGTGTTCAGAGTGGGATGTGATACAGGATACTGAATATTACCCTTCACATCCATGTGAGACTTGTAGTGTCGTTTTGTAAAATACTTCCTTTAATGCAAATTGATAGCAAATTGTTTAAAACAAACTATAAAATCAGCACATCAGTAAAGCATGGAAAAATATAGTTTTTGCTTTGCTCTGATTTGTTTAAGTAAAACCAAAACATGATAATGCAAGATTGGCTGTGTCCAGTGATGCAGTGGAGATGATTAATATTGTGTTTAGATCTCATAATCACCCAGCAGACAGCTATTCTTCCATTGGTATTATACGAAATTGTCATTGCCAGTTATATCTTCTAGTTGCTTATAATTATTTTATTTAAACTGGACTAAAAGTCAATAAAAATTAAAATGTAATCCTGACTTTGCAAGTAATAGGTGGTTGATGTTGGACAGTACCGATAATAGAGCATCTTATCTAACTTCTCATCAATGCAGAGAGCATTCTTGGAAGGAACTGGTCTAGAACGATGTAATTAGGCTACCTCTGCTAACAGCTGGACAACTGAGGACTGGTGTTGTGTTCTGTGGTAGTGTGCTTGCTTACTTTTTGTGAGGCCATTGGTGCAAAGAATTGGGCAGCTGATACTTTTTTGAAGATGCTTTGGAGGGCAAATGTTTGCTTTGGTGAGCAATTCAGATCCATATATTTTACAAACAAAGCATATGGTGCCAATGGAGACTTCCAGACTGACCACTCATACTCACATGGACGGTAGACCAAGGGTCCATCTCAAGTCAGTAGGAGAAATTGCCATGGACAATAGACCTGAACCTGCTCCAGCAGAGTGTACATAAAGTAGCATCTCTATTTTCTCTACATTATTTCCTTAGGCTTATTCTTTTCCTGACTTTTAAATAGTAACTGCCTCAGTCAAGGGAATCCTGTATGAATAGAAGGAGGAACACAGAGAACAATTAAATTAAAACCTAACTCCTGTCTGCCACTGACCTAGAGGCCAAGGACATGAAGTGCTGAGTTTGTGGTCATTGCTCCAGGCAAGCTCCCTTCTTGCCACACTCTCCCAATGGCACTAGGAGTCGAAGGCAATTCTACAATGAATCTTCAACCCTTTAAAAAAAGAACTCTAGCAATGAACTAGAGAATCCTTGACAGTCCTTTGTTCTTGTCTTGATTTTGTATAACCACAGTAAAGGAAGTCTTCTTGGACAGGACCACTGCATTTGGATAACTGGTAAACCTCTGTTTTCTTTCATCTGTAGAAGTTAGTCTTATGTTCTCAGTAATGAGAGAATACTGGAAGAAAGGATACCTGCCCAGAGCTCTGGAGTTCTTCAATTAATTATGGAGCTCTGGCAGGCTGCTGAGTGATTGCATGAGGGAATTCTGAACATTCTACATTTTTAACCATTATTTTAAAATGAAACTATAGGGCTGGGGAGATAGTTCAGTGGTCTAGGTACCTGCATCACAAGAACTAGCACCTGGGTTTGATGCCTAAGAGTACATACTGTGCTGGCCCTGGAATCCCAGGCGTGCCAGGCTGGCCACCAAAATCAGGTGCTGTAGTGCATGACTGAAATTCCAAACCTGGGGAGGCTGAGACAGAGGATCACTACATGAGCAAGATGCCTAGCAAGATCCTGTACCAAATAAATAAATAAATAAATAAATACATACATACATACATACTTTAAAAAAGAAGATATCATGGATGTTATGGTTTGTGTCTAGTTGTCCCCCAAAGCCTCATGCATTCCTGGCAAGGACTTCTAGAGTTTGTGATTAACTCATGATCCTCTGGGATTATGGATGTGAGTGCTACACACAGCCTGGGACCGATAGTCTGAATGTAATTTAAAGAAGACAGACTTGCTCTCTACTCTTTTCTGCCTCCATGAATGGATGCTCTCTCCCCTGTGCCACTCTGTCTTAACCTCCAGTAACTGTGAGCTAGATAACCCTTTCCTGCCTTCATTTCCTGTGTCGGGTATTTGTCCCAGCAACCAGAGGAGAGTAACCGAGACAATGAATGAGGAGAAAAAATAGTGTAACTAAATGTTAAGCATGAACAGAGTTCCAGCTTTAAACGTAGGAGGCAGTCAGTTTTACACATTTTGTATGACAAATGGATGTGTGTGTGTGTGTGTGTGTGTGTGCGTGTGCGTGCGTGCACGCAGGGCATGCATGAGTGTTGGAAAGGTTAACATCGATGAACATTTGCACATGCAGGATTTTCCTAAAGCGGGCTTCACTTGCAGTAAAATAAATGGCAAAGGACCCATGACTGCACCCTGAGGTGTGGTGCTTCACTGTGGGCAATGGGACAGTTAGCTAATGTTTAATGGTTACACTTAGGAGATGAAATAGTTGAAATAAGGCAATGAAAATCCTGGCCAAGGCCAAAATGTTTTTTTTAAAGCTTTGGCTTTATATTTATCACAAGAACAAAAATCTGTTCCCGCTGACAGAAAATTCATCTCATCCACAAAAGCCATATTTCCCCCGCCTGCTCTCCATTCAGACAAGCCCCACAAGATAAATGTGTTCTCCAGCTTGCCAGTACTGAGGAAGATAAAGGCTCAGAAACTCCATGAGTACGTTCTCCTCATTATTGTAACTGGAATTTTTTTTTCTTATTTGGCAAACCATCTATTCAGATTAAACTACAGCCCAGGACTGTTTTATTTGAAGATTGCCAGCGTAAGGTGGAAAGGTAGCTCCACTGTGCGATTTCCACAGCTTTAATAGCCTAAAGAGAGGCATTGAAAGAGATCCCAGTATTTGCGTGCAAGTGATTTTTGTCAGGAAGGATCTAAAAATACCCAAAGCAGTCTTTCTCCCTGCCCTCTCTCTTGAAGCCATCCAGAGACCTGTTCTATTTAAACAACCCGAACAGTGCGTCAGAAGTTGCCTGTTGTTCCCTTCACGTCCCAGCATTCTCTAAGATCTAAATGAACAAATGAGTCCAGCCAGTGTGTCAGGAGGCTCCCGCTCTGCTTAGCATTAGGAATATATTTACCCATTTAATAACTGTTATTTATCCAGACGTTTAATTGTACCATTGTAAACACACAGGGAAACCCTTGGCGGGGAAGGTAGCTCTGCAGCTGAGATGAGACAGATATTTAAAATCTGTCTAGTTGCTCCTGCAACCCAGCCTATTTTGGAGAGTCTGAGAGGGAGAATTGCATTATGGGTGGTGGGAACTCTCTGAGAGGCCTCCACCCACTTGCCATGCTGCTTCTCACAAAGGGCATCATATGATAATGAAGGAACAAATGAGTGAAGGGGGGGTGGCAATCAGAGGAGGAAGAGAAGCTCTGAGGTTAGGCTGTGTGGAGCAAACACATGAAGATCAAGGTTGGGGCTACGTGAGAAGCACACTGCACCCATGACCAGCACTTGGCAGCGCTGGCTGAGCAGTGGAAGCCATATTTTAAGAGTCTGACTCTCAGTCCATGACTGCATTAATGTTTCTCCTTTAAATTCTGTGCATCATACAAGTACCACAAAAAAGAAAGCTCTAGGTATCATAGAAACGTAGTTCAGTCTGTGAACCCATTTTGGGCTTGGTTCTTCATATTTTCCTCCCTTCCTCCTCTGTCAGTCTTTGGAATTTGGATCCTTACTGGCTCAGGCCTGAGAACAGACACATACTCCTTCTTGGATGAATCCTGCACTTACCTTTTATCTCCTCTTTTTATTAACTTCAGATCAGGAGTGCATCCGGATTGTGGAACTCAACCACGAGTTGATTCACGTGGTCCAAGTCAGTGTGGCATCCAAAAAACTCCCTCTTACCTCTGGGTAATGTCCAGCAACCCACCCCCACCCCAAGCACTTGCAGCTATGACCCAGAATCACTGGAAAGACCTAGAAGCTGGAAGCTGCACCTCCTGATGTTATTTTCTGATCCCCTTTGTTCCAGTCTGATGCTTTTGATTTGTTCAATGACCATCTTCTTTTTTGATTTGTTCTTTGCCTACGTCCTTCAGACTGACATTCCAGTTGGTCTGTGTTCCTGGTTTGTGACACCGGCACTGTCCTAGGAACTGTTGTAGCCCATGGGTCATTCTATCTGCCTCTTTGATTAACTGACCAAAGTTCTCAGAATCTTAGTCTTGATAAATGTCCCAGGTGAGATCTGGAGAAGGTAGTCTGTCTGGTGGTTTCATGGGTCTCCCTTTTCAGAGTAAGGGGACAGCCTACTTTTCTCAGTAAGCATTTCCACTTGACACCACTGGCACTAGCCAGTCTCAAAGAGCCTCACTGCTTTCTCACAGGAAACCTTTTCTTGGGAGCCAGGAAACTTAGAAAGGTTTCTAAGTTTAGAAACCTTAGAATCTACTAAAGTCAATGTCACTGACAAATGCTTAAATGGACTTGCCATTATCTTTCAGCTCTTGGATCTTGAGTAGAAAACCTGGCATCTGAGAACCTGTGGCCAACTGATAGCCCATGAAAACAACTAGCATCATAAAATCATGGAATCATGGAATGGTCCCTCCATATCTTTTGCAGCCAAATAGATCAGGGTATGTTGTTTCCAACATTTTCCCTTCAGAAATTAATGATGGACAGCAGCACATACAAATTCTTTTTTAAAAAATTATTGTGTATTTGGTAGAGGGTTTCAGTATGCAGCTAGGACTCATACTGATCCTCTTGTTCTCAGTCCCTCCCACCCCCCCAGTGCTGGGATTACAGACATGCGCCACCACACCCGGTCTTGGTGGCCAGCTCAGTGCACCCAGGGGCATGGTTAGAATCCCAATCCCTGCTCTTGCTTAAGCAGGTGCTTAGTCTGCTGAACTGTCTTGCTAGCCCAGCACATAGAAATTCTTATTTTTTAATTTATTTTATTTTTTATATATTATGGCCAGCTAAGACTGCCCTGGGGCAGGGCTGGTGCAGCATGTGGTGCCAGGGATGGAACCAGGGTCCCTGAGGTTGCCTAAGCTTGTCTAAGCAGGCGCTTTAGACCACTGAGCCATCTTACCAGCCAACACATAGAAATTCTTACAAGGCTTCCAATAAAGAAAGCTGCCAGTTCTTCCCACACTTATTTGACCACCAAATCCATGCTTATAATGGCAAACCTACAACATCCCTTGAAGCTATTGCATGAAACACACTCTGCAAAAATGTCACTCTTGCCCCAAATTCCTGCTCCATGGTAAACACACACACACACACACACACACACACACACACACACACACAGAGCTGTCAAGACAGCTGACACACAAACAGTACTGTCCACTCAATTCCTCCCTGTCTTAGTTACTCTTCTCTTTTTGCTGGGACAAACACCCAGCACTCAAAATGAGGGAAGGAAAGGTTTATTTAGCTCACAGTTGCTGAAAGTTTCAGTCCATATTCAGCTGGTTCCAAGGCAGAGTGGCATGTGACAGAGAACAACCTTTCATGGTGGCAGCTAAGAGCAAGAGCAGGGAGAGCTAGCAGCAGCTCAAGCAGCTAACTTCTTTTTCTTCTTTACATTGAAATGCAAATTGCTTGCCCCAGGGGAGATGCAGCATCTATTCTCACAATAATGGTTTACAAATTCCAGAAGCTGCCCCAGGACAGCATGAGGCTTTGGGGGGACACTTATACACAAACCATAACGCTCCCCATGAGAGCCACAGAGTTCCTGTAAGCACATAGCCCTTACTACTCTACTTACTCCTTCCCACAGGGGCTACCTGCAAGGACTCTCGTGCCCCAGCAGCGCCCAGGTACACACTCACAGACACAGACACAAGAATTCATCCTACAAAGCTGGGGTCAGCAAACTTGATTTCTGCAAAGGGCCAGATGGTAACTATTTCAGGCCCTGCAGGCCAGACAGCCTCTGTCACAACTACTCAACCTTGTCATTACATCGTGTAGACAGCCATAGACAATACTGAAACAAATGAATGTGGCCCAGTTCCAACAAGACTTTATTTATGAATACTGAAATCTGAATTTCACCTCACCCTCACAAGCCACCTAGTACTCTTCTTTGGTTTACAACCATTTAAAACTGTAAAAGACATCCGTAGCTGACAAGCCATACAAAAATAAGCAGCAGGCTGATCTAGCCCTGGGCTGTAGTATGCCAACTCATGCTTTACGCCATCAATAGGTTTCTGAAAACTGCAAGAATTTCTATCCGCAGAATCCTATTGTGCCATATTAAGGAGCCCACTGTTTAAAGGATACTGCAATCCATTTTTTTAGCAATGCAAATCTCTCGGTTCCCCAAAGTCATGTCAAGTATGGGCTTTATTGTTCTATTTTGTCACTTCTAGAGCATTTCTGCATGGAAGGTGGGGCTTTCTGGTTTCATGGGGTCCCAGGGGCATCACAGGGCCTCCTCTTTGGCCAATCTTAGCCTCCTGCTCAGCTCTCTGGCTGTCAAGGATTTGACACCAGAGCTGATTCCAGCTGGGAGATTTCTGCCCACAGTTCTGTGCATGAAGTTGTATGTTTTAACAACAGTGACAGCATCTGCAGAACACCAAGATGCCAGTCTCGTATTTGCATCCTGTCACTGCTGTGATAAATATTACATCCCTAATCTAAAAACCAACCTGATTTACTGATAAGCAGCCTTCTCTACCTAGAAGACAGAGCTGGCTGTCCTGCCTACACATCTGCTTCGCCATCAGCTTGGAGGCAGAAGGAAGTGACAGCCAGCCAAGACTGTTGCAGACAGCATCTCCCCTCCACTCTGGGGAGATGTTCTATCAGCCAGTCATTTTCCCTGCAGGAAGTCAGGCACTCAGCATGGGGAGTCCTTCCTGCCAATGTGACCAAGGCAGTGGCTATTTGGCTCTTAAGCACACACTGGTTTTGCATGCTCTCTGAGGATGCTTCTGGGTCATGAGTGTGTGGTAGGAATTGGAGGTGGACTCTGTCGCTGCAGCTAGGGGCTTATGGTCACCCAGCAATTCAACAAACATTGGCTGCCGGTGCCCTGATGGGTAAGCATCATGACTACTACTTGCCTGGAGCTCAGCAGACAGACATAGATGAAGTCAATAGATTATGACGTATCCTTGGACAAGGCACAGCTTGGCCAGCAGGAGTGTTTCAGTCACTTTTCTTCTGCTCCCTTCCATTCCCTTCT
>PVKN010037356.1:0-11260 GCA_004027915.1 Capromys pilorides
GATTTATAAGGGTAAAGATACATCCTATATTATATCTAAGGTAAAATCAGACAAGACTGAGAAAACACTTATTGTAGGTGAATAAAGAACATGCTATCTAGTATATTTGAAACAAAGGAGATATCATATGTATTGGTGGCCGAGTTTGTGATAAGATTTGAGTTTTACAAGTTTGCTATGATGACAGATTGGGTGTGGTGGCATGTGCCTGTAATCCCAGTGCTTGGGAGGCTAACAACAGGAGAATCACTGTGAGTCCAATCTATATAGTGAGACAATGTAGACCATGTAGACCCTGTCCTAAATACAACAACAACAATAAACAAACAAACAAACAAACAAACAAAAAGTTTGCTATGATGAATGTAATCATTATGTTTATCTAAATCATATTAACAAACTTAAAAAAGAGACATAAGTGATCCATAAAAAGAACACAAGGAGGCTTATTGTGTATGAATCTGAATTTATCAAATAAAATTTGACCTATTTTCTCAGTTACTCTTCTCTCATTGCTGGGACAAACACTTGACACCCAAAGTGAAGGAAGGAAAGGTTTTATTTAGCTCACAGTTACTGGAGGTTTCAGTGCATTCTGGGAAGGCTCCAAGGTAGATAGGCACATTGCAGAAAGCATCCTTTCATGGCAGCAGAACAACAACAATGGTAACAGAGAAAGTGTCTGTCTCTCTGTCTTTCTGCTATTACATTCTGACACTCTGTCTTGGGTTGGGTGTAGCACTCACACCCATAATCCCAGAAGTACTAAGACCCGTTATCCCAGCCTTGGATCACCCATAATCCCAGTGGGCCATTAGTTATTCTCAAACTCTATAAGTCCCCACCCCATGATTGCGTAAGGCTTTGGGGGGACAACTAGATACAAACCATAACATTCCATCCCTGGACTCCAAAAGTCTCATGCACATGCCTTTGTGCAAAAGGCTTTTTAGTTCATCTCTAAGAATTACCAAAGTCCCAACAGTTTCATCATTGCTGAAAAATCCAAGTCCCAAGTCTCTTCCAAGATCCAAGGCAAACGCTTTGTTGTGAGGACCTATACAAAGGAAAAGTTAAACACTTCCAACACTCAAAGGCACAAGATAAACATTACCACTCCAAAAGTTACAAACAACAGGGGAATACAAAACACTGGTACCAACACAGGTCCAAAGTCCAGCAGGGCAAACATTAAATCCCATAGTTCTAATGGGTACATCCAAAGCAGTCTGTGCTGAGTTGTGAGCTCCAAAGGCCTTACATGGTTCACCTCCTATGCCACTCATAGTGGTAGCTCCCATGGCTTCTCTCATAGGCTGATTTTGCTCCCTCATTTCAGTTTCTCTTAGATAATCTACATTCCTGACTTTTCTAAACTTCTGGGGTTTCCACTGAGTAGGCTTCTCACAGCTTTATAACTGTCCTCTCAAGAGTACACTGCCTGGCCTCCTAGGCCTTCTGAAATTGAGGTGGAAGCTTCTGTGAGCACCAAAAATCAATGCCACATGGATGATTCCAAGGTCTTCTGCCAGATGGAACAGTATCCAGGCTTCCTTCTTTCTTGGCTATAAGGGTCTAGTGCTGGAATTGGTGAACACTCTGACCTTAATTCTGAGGAACAAATTCTCCATGCTGGCAACATTTTGAAACCTTTTGTAGTTGTTGCCCCCATTCTGGAACATGGGACTCTGCAGCTTTGTCCTTAAGGCAAAGTCTCCCTCACTTGCAGTTCTGAGGCTTCAAAGGGTGGAGACCTGCTGCCTCTATCAATGCCCTCAGACCATCTTTTCTATTCTCTGGTTCCTTCTCAGTAATGGAGGTTCTCTCTGCTCCATCTTTGAAGTCCACAGTTTTCCTGGTGTTTCCTTTCTGGCTAAACTTACAACATTTGAAATCATCCTGCTTGGCTCTTTGCTCTTGATTTTCAACATAAATCTGGCTATAAACCCCAATAACAGCCATGCTACTGCCGCAACATTTGGCTGCTTTGAAATATCTTTTGAAAGATTAATCAGTCTGCCATGCTATCTCAGTCTTAGGCAAAGTCTCTGCCTGCTCTTTGCATGCTAGCTTTCCATCAATCTTCTGATCTTCTGAGCTCTGACCAGAATCTCCCCTACAGAACAGCCAAAGCATTTCCAACTTTTTGCAAATAGACAACCTCTCCAAATATCTCCTATCTCTTCCCATAAGCCATTTCCAAAAACTTGTAATCCACATGGTCAAGTTAGTCACAGAAATGGCCCCAATCCTGCTGTACCAAATTTTCTCTCATTGCTGGGGCTGATATTCAACAACAAAAATGAAAGAAGGAAAGACTTATTTATCTCACAGTTACTAGAGGTTTCAGTCCATACCTGCCTGGCTCCAAGGCAGACTGGCACATAACAGAGAGCATCATCTCATGACACAGAACAGCAACAATGGCAACAGAGAGTCTGTCTCTCTTTCTCTCTTATATTACATTCTGGCTGTCTGCCTCAGGTTCTGTGTAACACTCACATTCATAACCTTAACAGTACTAAAACCCATAATCCCAGCCTTGGATTACTCATAAACCTAGTGGATCATGAGTTAATCTCAAACTTTAGAAGTCATCATCCCATGACTACATGAAGCTTTGATGGGAAAACTAGACACAAACCATAATGCTTATCAATATTAGTAAGGAGCAAGGGTTACTAAAATTTAGTAAGTGAGTAAAGATATCACAAAAGGAGATAATATAATTAATTTAGAGACAATGATCAAAGAATGATTTAGAGAATTAATCTTGAAAAGGAACCAAAGACATTGACCGGGAAATACCTGTTTATACATCATCAGTAATGCATGAACAGAACTAGGTGAGCATGGCATATTAGAAGTCAAATATAACTACAATTAGAAAATGGTAAACTGGGTCCATTGTGTCAAATAAGCCAACCACTTAAATCTGTGAGGCAGTTATGATGTCATTGATAACTTTGACATGAAGAGCAACATCAGTTAAGCCAAAGGCTGATTTCATTGTGTCTAAGACTCATTATCCAGGTTGAAAAACTGGAAATAATCAAGAAAGTGAGTGCATGTAAAGACTTTTCCACCCCACAGAAGATAGATGTAGGTCATAGGTCATAACTTGATAGATAAGTGGTGAAATAATGGCATCTATTTTTATACAACACTAGAAATATACCAGTGCACTCCGAAGTAGAAAGGAGAAGATGACAGAGAGAAAATTAACATAGAAGTAGGTAACATCACAGGAGCCACTTCTTTAACTGAGAAGGGGTAAGTTCTACTACATAAGTAGAAATATTGGCTTCCCATGAAGCACAGATGGCTCACTATAGTAACAGGTGGGAAGGTAGATAATTTCAGGACAGATGGTGGAGGCTTGGTAAATGAAATTGTGGGAGTTTGTGGAGCTTTGTTGCTGATTGTTTCAGTTTTTCTGAGGTAGGAAAATTGCATCAGTAATGTGTGAGTGCAGGAAAATAGGCATGGTAGAATTTTTGAGTGGAAAAAAGGTGAAAGAATTACCTAAGCAGAGTTCAGCATAATTGATCAAAGAAACACAGAATAATTTCTGTGCATTTAGAGATCACTCCACAGTCATGGTCATGGTGTGGAGAGGGGTGTGTCTGTGCAGCTCCCCTGGACCCACCATGGCTGTGTTCAGTTGCCTGAGTGTGGGTGTGGAGTAGGCTGAACTATATTTAATCAGAGTCTGGTTTTGGAAAATAAGCATGATGATGCAAGAGTTAGCCTGAGGTTTGAGGAACTGAGAACATTTGGAAGGAAGTGAGATTGGTGCTGGATCATGGAATTTAAGGTGAATAAGAGGAAAAGGATTAGAATAGTAGAAGTCCTCAAATATCGAAAATGTTAGTGGGCCATGGTCTGCAAAGGGTTTAAGTGGGAGAAGGCTAAGTGAGGGTTTTGTGCTCTTGAATTAAACTTGTGAAAGCATTACAGCTGCTTAGAAATAAAAACTCAAGTTTCTGATTGAGGGATGGTAATAGACAAGACTCCGGAAGGAGGGCTAAGGACATGAGAATCTGCAGTGTTGGCAGGAGCAGCCATGAGTCGATCAGGTCATGGAGAACCAGTGTAGGAAACACTTTGGAAAGATGCAAGCTCATGGGACAGGAATCATGGAAAGATGGAGGTGAGGGACTTAGAGGTAAGAATTAGAGGAATAGAAATGATGAAGGCTAAATTATCGCTAGATTTTTAGGTAGTCAGTCTTTCAGCTAGAGGAAGATTAGGAGAAAATTTTAGCTACCATTCTAAGTTTCTCATTTCATTCATTCACTCATTCATTCACTCATTCATTCATTCATTCATTCATTTGGTACAGGTTCTCACTATGCAGCTCAAACTCTAGTGATCCTCCTGTCTCAGCCTCCCCAGAGCTGGGATTATAGGCATGTGCTGCCATGCCTGGTCTCTGTGGCTCACACTGTGGACCCAAGTTCTGGGGTTGGCAGGGCCCGTGGTACTGGGAATCAAACTAGGGTCCTTGTTCTTGCCATGTAGGATCTTAGACCACTGTGCTATCTCCCTTGCTTATTTATTTATTTATTTATTATTTATTTATTTGTGATACATGAACATGTATATTAAATCCATTCAAACTCATGTATGATGTATCTAATAAGAAACTGTTGTGCTGCGCTTTAATTTTCACTACTCCATTCCTCACATAGCAGCTTTTATATTAGGACTCAGAAGTCCATGTCTAGTGTACTCATTATTTGCATATCAGTTACTCAACTGGCCAGCTTTATAAAAATGCCATACATGGTCCCATGGTTTGGTAACAAAGCATAAAAGCTTGTTTGCTAATCCTACACTGAGAGCCTGTGACAGAAGGATCAAAGTTTGAGCTCTATCTGGGCATCTCCAAGATACAGTCTTGCCCCACAAAGGCTGACCAGAGAAGAGCCAAGAACTTCCCATTCAAAGGAAAAAAATCAGAGTCTACCATTGAATTTTTTATCTAGAATATACAAAGCCTATGTACAGCACCACGGGCAAGAAAATCAATACAATCCCGACTTTCAAAGTTATTTTCTTCATGCATGTTTTACTGGTTGTTCTCATTAGCTTTTCATACTACAGAAAAAATAATTGTGGTGCAAGCCAGAAATTGACTCACTTTAGCCACTATGCAGCAAGCTGGGCTTGGGACATATTGTAAGGCAGACTATTGCTTTAAAAGGAAAAGCTGGCCAGTGACATCTACAGCTTTGCTGTTGTTTATCAGTAGCCGGGACACTGGTGTGACTGCCAAGTTCTGAGCATACATTTTTCCATTAAAGATTGTGGCAGACGCTTTCAAATTTTCTCATGTGGCTTGGCATTTGAATGTAAACATTCTGATATACCTGTGCAGAACAGTGACATTGCTCAGAGCAAGAAAGAAATCCATTCACAATTCTTGACATAAAAACATCATTTTTTAAACTTACATTTTTGGTTAAATTTTTTTTTTCTTTTTCCCTCTCTTTCTGCTTCCTCGTCCCTTCTGTCACTTTTCTTTTCCAAAAGTAATCAGAACCAGAGTGCATCATCTTCACTCTCCGTGTCTTTATGATTATCAGGATTACTTATCTGTTTTCAGTATTTGAGCATAGTATCCTACGTTTTTAAGGTAATTCTCTATATGGTAGAGTAAGAACTTTGAATGTTTGTGGGAATTTAAATTTCCAACCACATGTGATGATTTGACTAAACACAGAAACATGGATGAACTTGGGTTTTTCTTGAACATTTTAGCAGTGTCATTTCTTTTTCTCACATGAAGGATAGTATTTAATTTTTTTTAGCCTGGATTTTGTTCTTCTGTAGATGATATGTTTTTGAAAAGATATGACACGGTGTGTTCCATTAGTCTCTCAGTACAAGCCGTTGGATGTAAAGTAGATTTTTCTTTAGCTCTTCTTTTATCATTTTTATGAAGACTTTGAATCTGAGATTTTTCATGGGTGTTGAAGTTGCAGTAAATTCTTACCATCATATTTCTAGGCATTCTCATTTTACTTTATTTCTGAGAATGATTACCCATAAAAATTGCTGCTATATTTTGTAGGTATTCACTTTTTAAAAAATTTTATTTATTTATTTTATGCTAGGGCTGGCTCAGCCTGCCTTGCGGATGAGGCTGGCATAGCATGTGGTGCCAGGGATCGAACCACGGCTCCTGCAGTTGCCTAAGCTTGCATAAGCAGGCACTTTAGACTGGTGAGCCATCTCGCTGACCCGGTTTTTAATTTTTTATTTTGATTTCTTTATTGCTTTATATTGGTTTATATTTTGTCTCAACTTTCATTCTTTTTTCTAACTAATCAATAATAAGTGCTGGTGAGATGGCTCAGTGGTCTAAAGCACCTGCCTAGGTAGAACCTGAGGACCCCGCGTGCCTGTACTACAATCTGGAGCCCACTGTTCCAGTGCTGTAATCCCAGCACTTGGCAGACTGAGGCAGGAGGACCGATGTGAGTTCGAGACCACCCTGGGCTACAAAAATGAGCTGAAGGCCAGCCTGAACTACATATCGAGACTGTCTTAAAAAGATAAAAAACGAAACAAAACAAACAAACAAAAAAAACCTAACCGAAACTTGAAATTTTGCTAAGTGTAGATTACTTGTTACATATACAGTATAGAAGTGCCTGGGTCTGGTCCACAGCACATTAAAAAAAAAAAAAAAAATCATCACACAGTTATTTTACTATCTTTGTTTCCCCTAAAGGTTGAAAAACATTGGTTCTGACTCTTACCACCAGCAGTTTGGTACCACCTCTTTCTCTTGGAGGGAGAGGGTGTGTGCTGAGTCTAAAAGGACTCAGAATGAACCATCAAGAGTTTCTGAAACTG
Source organism: Capromys pilorides (assembly GCA_004027915.1). NCBI lineage: Eukaryota > Metazoa > Chordata > Mammalia > Rodentia > Capromyidae > Capromys > Capromys pilorides. The sequence continues at coordinate 6,868 of PVKN010037356.1, forward strand.
TGGATATACTGTGCCAGTTCTCTGGACCTAGGCTGTGTGGAGAGACGGTGTAGGAGCTCTAGGCGACCCTTTGCTCTTCTAGGACTAATGCATTTATTTTAATTTTGTTAGCCTATGTTTGTAGCTTGTCACGATTACGCTCCTCATGGGGAATCATTACATGGACAGTACACATCACATCTTAACTCCATCTTCAATCTCTTCCGCCTTCACTCAGCTATCTCTTCATACTCTTCCCTCTTTGAAAATACATGAGAAATTACCTACTTTTGTTTGCTTGCTTATTTTTTTTAAGTTGTTCAGTATAGGATCTCGCTATGCAGTTCAGACTCATAGAGATCCTCCTGTTTTCAGCCTCTGGCATTACAGGCACTCGCCATGATGCTGGGACTCTGTGGCTGGCGCAGCTTGCCCTGGGGTCAGGGACTGGACAGTATGTGTGGCTGGGGGTTGAACTTGGACCCTTTCACTTGCCTAAGCAGGTGCGTGGTTCACTGAGCTATCTTGCTAGCCTTCTAAGAGGTTGTCTAAGTGGAATTTTTCCTTCATCCTGTGAGTTTAGAATTTTTATAGTTTGGATATATATATATATATTATATGTATATATATATATATATATATATATATAATCTCCTATTTGGGGATAATTCATTAAAATATGTGTATCTAAATCCATGCAGATATATGTAGATATACGTTAAGTTTAAAGCCTAGTTGTTTAATTTGGAGATTAGAATTCACTGACTTGATTCTCTTTCAATATTTCTTTCAGTATTTCTCAAATGTCTTTCCTACTATGATAATTGATTGATTCATTGTATGATTCTAGGGAAGGTGGCCATAGTGCTGTATATCACCTAGTGGGGAGTTTATGAACGGAATTAAAATATTGATAAACCAAGTGGATAGAACTGTTCATGAAAAAAAGCAACACTCCATATGGGTGTATGTGTAGATATGGAAATACATATTACACATTACTACTAATGTCATTATAATAATTATAACTTTAACAATTATAATAATCAATTTTACAACTTGCACTTTGTGTGTCAGAAGCCAAATACATGACTTATTTTTTAAAGACTAAAATACAGGGATAAATAAACTTTGTTGAGATGATAGATATTAGAGATAATTTTTACTTTCACAGGTACTTTGATCAGAGCACTTGAACCCTAAAAGAAAAATGATGCTTTATATTTATCTAATTTAGAATTTTTATTTCATTGTGTGAAGGGCAAATATCAAAAGTTGGTGGTGTACAGTTTTCCCTACAAGGCAAGTTTGGTTTGGTTGTTTGTAACAGAAATAGTGGTAGAACTGGGAGTAGATCTATTTTGACCATGTGATGGAAAAACATTTTGCTTTGTTGTAAGAGGATGCTGTCTACCACTTGCAATTTGAGTTTAGTTACACTGAAAATATCCTGTATATACATTCTCCCTTTCTCCTGTTCCAGATTCCATGGAGGTTCTGAGGCTGGAATTAAGCCACACTCTGCAGTAGGCTACAATGATGGCTCTTTTTTCGTGAAGTTGTAATGTATCCAAAACAAAATCAAAACAAAAGAAACATGCAGGTTGTCCTCAGGAGGAGAGAAGGTTGCCTGGACAATGACTGCTATTCTCTTTCCCTGTGTTTCACTGCTTACCAAGGACTATGCATCTTTGATATGTGCCAGATTTTGTAACACACATAAAAGCTCAAAGAATGAAATGTGAATTTTTTTCAGTGCGTTGGGTCTACATTAACTCACTGACAATCAATATGTAAAACCAAAATCAAATATGTTACACACACACTCTACATTGGTTACTTAAGGAAAGTATGGCAGGAAGTTAAAATATTGAATATAGCTGCTTTCATTCTAAGCATAATTTCCTCTTGTTTCTGATTTAACATACTTATTTGATTTGGTATTTATTTAAAAACTGTTTCCCATTGAAATTCATAGTGATTCAAAACTAAAAATGATATTGATACATTGTGCTTGTAAGTGAAACATGTGCTCAAAAGAATACTTGAAGATAATTTATTTTAGATTTTAATATTTGAATTTTTAGATACAAATTATGACTTCCATCACAACTCGTTATACTATTCAGTGCACTGACATTGAGCATCCCCTTGTTACCTTACATCTGACAAATAGTTGTAACAAAGGTATTCAAGGTTGAATAGTGCTGCAATTAGCTATAGTTTTCATAAAAATAGGAAAAAAACTGTCTCCAACACATAGAGGCCTACAGCAGCAATGATATTTTTATCATTATTTTTTGTCTGCTGACTGAAGGTGTGGCTCTGGGTGGAATATTCTTACTTCTAGGAAGCACCGGCAGTGATCTCTCGATAGTTGTAACTGTCAAGATGTCCACTTAGTGTTTGCACACGTCTGGCACTTCATTGGGCATGCTTGGAAGCCTGGGGTCGGTTGTCCCTTAGTTTTCACTGCATGGTATCTTTCTGTCTCCTACAGTCTCATTGTATTTGTGCTTATTGTGTGGCAGCTGTGTGTTCTAAAGTTGAATCTTTTAGGATATCCAGGTCAGAGCTATGAAATTTTGTGGGACTCCACCCCAGAAGTCTTAGTGTAACACTACTGATGCATCCTTCAGTCAAGCAAGTCGTCAAGGCCTTGGTCAATATAAGGGGCAAGACATTTTTCTGTCGCTAGAAATATCAATAAATTTGAAAATGCTCTTCATCTGCTACAGCTGTGTTGGCTCTTCTTTGCTTAGATCTCTTTTAGGACATCCTAGATATGCGAATATTTTTACATTTCTAGGAAAAACTTTTTAAAAATGGATGTTTTCTAGAAATAATGCATAGGGGGCACGTCTACAAATCTAAATAGTGAATGAGGTTGAGAGTATAATCAGGTAAGAAGATAAGATTTTAAATTTTGAATAGAAGAAACTAAAGAGAGAAAAATGACTAGGAAAGCAGTTGTCATGGTGAATCTGAAATACATAATGGAAGGAGAGAGGGAAGAGGTAAATTAAGACATCAGGAGACTAAACTCAGCAGTAGAAGAAAATTAGATCCAAACCTACTCATCTGCTGCTTGGAAACTGTAGCTAATTCATTTTTCAGAGTAATAATTGCTTTCCTAAGTTGGACCCAGAGTTGCAAGACTTGGGTATTGTAGCTACTGCAAGGCATGTGTAGACTTTCCTTAAAAGTTTTAATATCTTTTGAGTTATAATTCACATGTATTAAAATCCGTAAAACAAAACTATGACTAGGGAAGTTGGAAGCAAGGCCAGGGTACACATGATAGATCCAAGTTCATTTGGATGGGACATCTCTAAACTAAGACAGTTTGGTATCTGGATATAACACAGCAGCGTGTAAGACTTGAAACAAAATTCTATATCATAGTCAGAAGTCAGACATTTGAAAGCAACAGCTATTGAAAAACGAGGTGCTAGCCAGTTTCAGAAAACATATATTTTTTCATCTATCTGAGTTTCATAGTATTAAAGTTGAAAGTAGAAAGTGAAATGTAGGCTCCTGTAGTCCCTGAAAGCTCAGTGTCAGAGATTAAACATTTTAGATCTCTTTGTTTCCTTCTAAATTATTGTTTCTGTATTTGTCAACATAAAGGTTAAGTATGTGAACCCACAATGGTCCTAAAGCTTTGCTTCTTGGTCCCAGAGTATGACATATTATCATGGATGTCTGTGATAAGAGGCAGCGAGACTTGAATTTAACTTCGCAACATGCTTGAATTGATTATGTCACGTTAAGAAACAACTTTGTAAAACTTGTTTTGAGGCAACAAGAGTCAAATTCTTAATCATAATTGTCCACTCAGCTTGTAAATAACCAAGATACTACATGATAGGTTTACTGATTTATATTAAAATTATTAATCTGGGTAATAAACATTTAGTTGATATGTGTGCCATGTATCAACTACCATCTAAATACAATGCATGGGATTAATTTTATATAGAGAAAACATTTTGTATCCCTGTCCATGAAATTCTTACGGAACAATCGATACTGTTGGGCCTATGAACATTGCATTTAATTTAACATATAAAAGCAGAATGCTGAGTGTTTAATTAAATGGTACTCTGCAATTCTGTTGGAGCTTGGAAGATACTGTTGAACAATAAAGACTATAAATGTTAAAAAGGCTAAGAATCATCATGAAGATAAGTCAGATCACAAAATTAGCAAATTGCCAAGTGCACCTTGTATTAACAATGTGTGGAAATTTCCTTTATGAGCCACAAAATTGCTCATTTTGCTTCCTTCAAGAAGTTTAAGTAGCATAGACATAGGTATTCAACCCAAGGACTTTTTTTACTTTCAACACTTAATTATTTCGCTGTCTTAAATTTCTTTAATAAGTTGGAGCTTACAAATTGCCTACATTCCT